>CM037863.1:34870527-35026486 GCA_021292105.1 Anadara kagoshimensis | reverse complement strand
AAAATATATTTATAATCAACCGGCCTAATATGCATTTTAGGCTTCCATAATGTATAGTTTGCTATAATCCAACCTTACTGAGAAAAATTTCACAATTTCTGCAATGATGAAAAATTAACAAAGTCTATTTACTCCGCCTTTTTCCCATGTAAGGCATAATGATAGTTCATGACCTTTTTTCATCATATAACCACTTTATTATGCAAGGAAGACTAATCAACCTGTGCCCTGCCCTGTATTAAGGCCAAACCAAATCAAGTTCTGTTTAATGTTATTTTACCATAATGCATTCTAAAGAAATTTCCGCTATGATTCAGATGGGAAAATGCTTATATGAGCAAGTAGAGGGAAGTTAGTTATGTATCTGGAATTAATTTTTTTAATTCTCAGAAATATACAGAGATGTAAATTTATATACAATGTATGTACATCTCAAACCTAATACTACCTTTTTACCCGTAGCTTAATTAAGCAATGGATTAAAAAACAATTGGTGATACGCTTATGCTTTTGTAAACAGTTAAAATTAAACATGTATAAATTGCATTCACTTCAAATGCAAGTCATTTAGCAATTTACTTGACAGTTGTTGGATCTATGTTACTCTCTCCATAACCTTATACACAGGTGTTTATTTTCCTTTGGCTTCATTTTGGTGTCATCAAGCGGTTGTCCAGTCTATAAGTCAATCACCTGTGACACCTTTTAAACTTTGAATGAAACTCTTAGTAAAAAGGGTTGGGTTTGTCATAAGAGGTGGAGTCAAAAACTTAGATTTTTTCAGCTTGAACATTTTTGACAAACATTTACACTATACAGAGGCAAAGTCTCAATCGATAAAAAACTCAAACCATTATGATAAATTAGGCCGAGTCTTGTTATATACACAGCCAAATTTCTGTTTCTCATCTTCAACTGGTTTTTGAGAAAAATCCATAAAACTGAGTGTAATCCATTTCTGATTATACTTTAGGAAAAACACAGTCAGTACTAATTTGGTTGTCATATACATGTAATTTCTAGATTTCGTGGCCTTATTATTCTTTTTATACCCACCGCTTAAAAGTGTGGGGGGGGGGGTATATAGTGATAGGGGTGTCCGTCCGTGTGTCCATCCGTCCTTGTGTCCGTCCGTCCTTCAGTCCTTCCGTTACATCTTAGGGTACCTATCTCTTATCCGCAACTCCTCATAAACCCTTCAATGGATTTTCATGAAACTTTCACACAATCTTTGTGATATAATGTAGACGTGTACCTCTTATTTAAAAATTTGATCCGATGGATTTTTTTATGTGGGGGAGAGCGGGGGCATTTTTGTGAGCTTGTGGCTCACAGTTTTTTTTAGTTTTTTTATTCTTATACATTTGTTTTGTTCTAAATGCTGAATAATTGGACAATACAATATCCAATTCTGTGTTCAAAGATAAATTGTCTGCTCAAACTTTCCAGAGTACTACATGTACGTGCACAGTGCAGATCTTTTGAAAGTTAAAGACTAAGTAAAAGGAACCGCAGCTGAACTGCAGATTGGCTGCGAAATGGATAGTTTGGTGACCGAGAAATTGTCGAGAGATTAACTGAATCAGCTACAGAAAAGCTGTAGAAGTATAGTTAACAAGGGGCTTGGATGAACCTGCCAATTCGTTTTCTTAGTGTTAAACGTTTGACAGGCTTGTACTGTAATTTCTGGTCTTTCAAATTCTTTATTCAAATTCTTTATTAATCTCATAAACATATTTACAATGTATAGAGACAATGTATATATATACAAATAATAAAAAATAACATCATGTAGTATTATGTAGAAGAGGACAGTTTACATACCTGGAGGAGTGACCCGGTTTACAATTACAGATATAAATTTACAAAGTCTTGATAGTATTAAAGTACACGTATCTTTATGATTAAAAAGTTTTTGCATGGAGAAAATGTTCGGAACTCTGAGATCTTTTGGAATATATATTCGTCTTTCAGAAACAAATGCAGTGCAGTTAAATATATAATGAAACTCATCTCCTATTTCCTTTGAATCACATCAGTAGGATAGCCAAGTCCAAATTGTGCGTTGGTTTTAAAATTTGAGACCTTCCGCGGTAAATAAAAAGGGATTACTTTTTGGCAAGTGTCTGAACCCGAAAAAAATTCGCCATTTTCAGAATCGTTTTTATACAATAAAATTAACATTTCTAGCTACGAATATGATGCAAGCATGTGAGGAATTAACTAAACTTGCTACATGTATCAAAAAGTCCGAGATAAAACGCAACATTTACTTTAAATTACTGATATCCCGACGATAACCGATTTCTCTTTAAAATCAACAGAAATTTCTTCTCCATTTTTGAAACTGGTACGTTTTTTGTGTAAAGAATACTTTTCCTAGAAATTTTAATACAATGCCAGAAAATTATTATAGTTTACGCCAGTAAATTATCGTACCTGGTGCATGAGGGTTAAATATGCGAAAATCGCAAAAATCCAACAGCATGATTTCGGTACGTCTTGTTGTCAATGAAAACAAATATGGCCGCGACCTTGATAAACATTGTTCCAACGTAGTGACGTAAACAACGTTCCCCGTGTCAAATATATACATAGGTCAACTGTCTACTGTATACACAGTATACGCAATGTACAGTACAGACCTGTCAAAAGTTTAACACTAAGCTAACCAAAAGAAGTCAAAGCTCAACTGCCGAGTGCCTAAGGTATGGAAAGGTAGTGGTCGAAAAGCTGCTGAGAGATAGATGGCAACTGCTGTCGATATTTATAAACACCAAACGAGGGACCAATATGGGCTGTCGGCACTAATTCGTTAGCTGGATGCTAAACTTTGTACAGGTCTGTACTGTATTTATCGATTTTTTTGCAACAGGCATCCCCATCTGGCACACATCATATGACCTGTGTTTGTTGATGGAGATACTTTAGGACCCCAACAGGAATAAATAAATAGGGCCTACATTAAAAATAATAATAAATGATAAATAAATAAATAAATACGAAATTCTACAGAGAAATAAGTTAGAGCTGGGACACAGTATGTTGAGCAGGTTACAAAATGTCTTGAGCAGGTTAGAGATGATAATAAATAAATAAATAAATAAATCAGAAATTGTTCAGAGAAATAAGTTAGAGCTGGGACACAATATGTCAGCAGTTATAAATAAATAAGAAATTTATTTAGAGTTAGAGATGATAATAAATAAATAAATAAATAAATAAATAAATAAATAAATAAATAAATAAATAAATAAATAAATAAATGAATCAGAAATTGTTCAGAGAAATAAGTTAGAGCTGGGATACAATATGTCAGCAGTTAATAAATAAATAAATAAATAAATAAATAAATAAATAAATAAATCAGAAATTCTGCAGAGAAATAAGTTAAGAGCTGGGACACAGTATGTTGAGCAGGTTACAAAATGTCTAGCAGGTTAGAGATAATAATAAATAAATAAATAAATAAATAAATAAATAAATCAGACATTCTACAGAGAAATAAGTTAGAGCTGGGACACAGTATGTTGAGCAGGTTAGTGATGATAAATAGGGTAAATACATAAAAAGAGATCCAAATAAGGTGCATTTTGTCTTTCCTCAAGGTACTAACATAAAATGTGGCATGGGTACCATGGAAGTAACCTCAGATATTTTTTGGAAAAATAAAACAAATATTTTTATATGAACAAAATTAACATTTAAAAAATAAAAGATATTGAATTACTAAAAAGTTAAAAAAAATTATGAACAGGCAGATAGTTAGAAATTTGTCATACTGTTGTTTCTTAAATGAATGACAAGTGGGCCATAATAGCATTTAAAAGATCTAAAATTGTCTAAATTATCAAATTTAATTTAGAAACTACACAAACAGGTGATTTTATGAGGACAGGTACTTTCTAGTTGTTCTGGCTGTGATAAATAGATAAATCATTTACAAATAAATCAAAATCTATGGGATCATATGGCAGTGTTCATTCTAGAAAGGGGCTGTTGATCCTTTATTTTGCCAAATGGCACCATTGTAAAGGCCATAGTGGGCCACATTTGAAATTAGATTTCAAATGCAAGTTCAAAATATTTGATAGCGTTGTCATATATAAAAGCTACATTATATGAAACTTTTAAATACTTCATTACAAACGCTTTTACATCAACCTAAAAGACTTAAAAACATTAGATGTATGCAAAAATTTTTATGTTTTTCAACTTGTTTTCAGATGAATTTTATTAGAAATGAACCCATCTGAAAAAAATCCTAGAATGAACACTCTTGGTGATTACTGTTTACATATAATGGAACATTTTTCAAAGAAAAATGCATTATGTGTGACTAAACCAACTTTGTAAATTGTAATAATGTTGAATGTCTCATTTCATGTAAAATTAAAACATAACAATATCTTTAATACACTAGGAATTAGATATCATGAGACATTTATGAATGTTTCATTTTATATAGAATTACAAAATCAACACATATCAATATCCTTAACATACTGGGAATTATATACCATTACACATTTATGAATTGAATGCTTCTCTTGATACTGAATACCTCTTTTTTCACCACATGAAATGCTTTTCATGCACCCTTGTCTGAAGTGTAGCATACAGGTAACAGCATATATAGGTTAAAATCTTACTGTGTCAAAAAGTTTGCCAGTTCTCTTGTTGAGGGGTGTGTTTTACCTCAGGGATGAAGCCTAACTATTTTGAGTTTGGGGCCAGCTCACTTCATAAAAGAATTTGTAACAGTAATAATTGGCTTAAATGTGTAAACATTAAGTGACCCACACTTGATTTTAGAAGCCATTGCATTGGCTACTGGGGCCCCTGCAAATCTTCATCCCTGTACCTAGTTTCCCCTTTATCTCATTTACCTGATTATAATTGAAATAATCTTGAATGGAGTGTGTATACCAACCAATCAATTCTAAATTTAACTGATAAATCAATAAATCTGGAATAGGCCTGGTGTGTTGAAATTATTTTGAATTCTTCCAAACTAATAATGCCCATTTGGATACACTGTGTCATGAATTTCACTGCATTTGCATAAACTTATTTCTTAAGGTTATTATCAAACCAGTTCCTATGAATTTCCTGAAAGAAGGTGATATTTATTTATAAGAATTTTACAATTTTACAGAAATTACTGAAATTCCTAAATATTTTACAGATCTGTATTTAATCATTATAATATGAAGTTAAATTTTTAACCAAGTCAAATGAAATCCACATGATTGGTATTCATTTTTCCTATTTCCTACTTCCACATAGGCTATTTTAAATGTTATTTGTGCTATGTCAAGTTGACTTAAAACTTTTAATGAAGCAAAATAATCAACTTTTCATGTCTAAATTGTACTAAAATAATAATGCCGGGGTTATTGGCATCAGAACAGAAACAAAAATTTAAATAATAAAGACCAATGTTGTGTTGACTCTGGCTAAACTAACATGGGAGATGTTTCCTCATTTTGGGAAATATTTCATAAAGAAAAATCCAGTCTAACCCTCTTTAATGATGTTAGCTTATTTATCCAATGATATGTACTGATATGACAGACAGGTCCTGTTTATATTTTGCCAGCAAAGCAAAATCAGTTGGTAATTTTCAGTAATTCTGAGTCCCTAACTAGCCCTACATAAGCAGGTTGCACTGTACACTGTATTGGTACAGATCCCGAGTCCATATGGGTAAAATTAGAACACATGCGTATCTAATGTGTTCGACAGCCATGCAGATCGATCATACATGACAAATAAGGCAAAAAAGCTTGACTATTTTGTCCAAAATACACGATGACATTTTCTGCATGCTAAAATTGTGATCGAAGCGGGACGAATGCTAATCAAATATGTCCGACTGGAAGTAGTTCCAAAAAATCGGCAGATTAGACGAGAAATGGAGTGAAAATACAATATTTTTAAGGAAAACTTACTTTATTTCAACAAAAATATCTCCACAGCGTCTCTTGATTATTAAATTTATACATTACATACAATAAGGAAGCTGTCTTAGCATTTTTTCTGTGTCAAATTAGCCGGAAAGGGGGCGGCCCATGATCGAGAATCCGGCAATGTCATCGATTTTTTCGACATTTGAAACTGGTACGTTTTTTGTGTAAAGAAAATTATTTGACAAATTATACATCAAAATAACCGTGAGAAAAAGTTCTTTCCGTTCATGTAAAAACATCTTTGGTGCATGAGGAACTGCGTACACAGAATGATATTTTTTAAAGTTTCAATTTTCAATTTTTCGCCGGTGCCTAACATTCAATTACGATTTAAATTGTTAAATTCTCACCGACTTTGATAAAAATCGTCTTTAATGACTTACTTGTGTCCCCAAAAGACGATAAAATACTACAAATAGTATTAAAAACGCGCAGTGAAATAAATATTATGTAATTTTACCGCCTCGAGTGAATTCAAATTTTTGACAATTTTTTCACTTTGTCTGCGCGTGAAATTTTGTTTGATGAATCAATGCGCTGGCCGGGTTGGCTATCCTACTGCATAATAACATATTCTTTCATTTCTAGGAACATTTGTATATCTACCAAAATTAATAGGAATTTTTACATTATTCAATCTATATCTACAGAACAGTTTTGCATTTTTACATGTTAAATTTAACAAATATGGCTCTAAATCTAAAGTACTCTTATATAATCTATAATTAATACATTATAATAACGGGGAATTTAGCTCAATTTTAACTAATTAAATTTTAAAATACAACATACAAATTAACTCTATTTTCACTAACTTTTAATCGGAATAGCGACCCGGACTATCCAGTGGTCACCTCCAGACTGACGCTAAACATAATACAAAAAAACAAACAACGCTATCAAAAATACCCAGTGGTTATAGAAACACATTAAGCACTATAAAAGGACCCTATAGAATATATTAACGGAAGTAATTAATGTCACCAGGATAAATCAAGTAAAGTCCGAAATAATGGAAATCCTTCAGGTATAATCGACAATGAGCGTAACAAATCCGTTACCTGTGGCATTTATAGAAGATTGTGAAAAGTGTAATAGAAATGAATAAATGTATAAAGTCTAAATTTCAGAAAATTGAATTAAATAAAATATATCGAATTTTGCACTGTCACAATATCTCCCTTCCTCGAAAAGGTTCGTCCTCGAACTTTAATTACTAGAGTGAGGCTAAAGTCACGTTTGTTTTGGTCAAAAGGAATTTTTAAATTTACAAAATATCGAAAGTCTCTAATGATGGTTGCCACGTCGCGCATTGTAAGGTCTTTGTTTTGTCCTTGGATGGTGTCTTTCCTGGTTTCTGTTTTCGTTGTTGAATCTTTGGACGGTATTTTCCCTTGTCAGCTCCTCGATTCTGTCACGCAATCTATTTCCACTATTTATTTGTTTTAGATATTCAATGTACAGAAGGTCCTTACTTAATCCAATTTCCTGATTTTCCTCTCTAATTGCTTGATTTTCACTTTTTACCCTTTCGATTTCTTTTTGGAGACTGAGTATTTGGTCTTGCTGTACACTAATCGTTGTCTCGTTAGCTTCATTCGTCGCTTTTAACGTGTTTACAGTTTCTGAAAGTTTTTCATACCATTGTTTATCGTTTTTGCTGCTTCCAGTAACCGGGTTTTCTCCTCTAGTTCACTGGATATATCTCGAATTGTATCTGATATTGTTTTCAGTGTTCGATTCTTTTGTTCTAGTACTGTTTTCAGACTAGCCACTTCAATTTTGTATTCACTTTCGCGTTTTATATGATTACATATCCGTTTTGTGAATTGAAATTTTCCCGTTTTTGTTTTTCTTTTGTCCAAAATTTCTAAAAGTTCTGAATCCTTTACAAAATAAAATGGCAGTTCATTTGCTGATATCTTCTGTTGCTTATAGTTGTTATATCTTTTCAAGTCACGTTGTTTGCGTTTTGTTGACTTGTGTTTCCTTTTTCCTGTAACTGTATATTCTCGTTTCTGTGGTATATAATTTATATTACACACACTGATACTGTTTTGCGGTATATACGTCCAGCAACATCGTGCATAATGTCCAATTATACCACAACGGTAACATTTTGCATTTTTGGCGTTACATCTTCTTAAATGTCCACTCCCAAATAAAAATCCACATTTATAACAATGTCTCCGAAAGTTAATATTTGAATTCCATCTCGAATATTGGTCCATTTTGAAGCATGGTCGTTTTACACTGTGTATCGGGATCTTGTAGTGTAGCTTGACTTGCGCAATAATTTGCGGCAAACTACCCCGGTTTCTCGCACCACTTATAATAACGGGGAATTTAGCTCAATTTTAACTAATTAAATTTTAAAATACAACATACAAATTAACTCTATTTTCACTAACTTTTAATCGGAATAGCGACCCGGACTATCCAGTGGTCACCTCCAGACTGACGCTAAACATAATACAAAAAAACAAACAACGCTATCAAAAATACCCAGTGGTTATAGAAACACATTAAGCACTATAAAAGGACCCTATAGAATATATTAACGGAAGTAATTAATGTCACCAGGATAAATCAAGTAAAGTCCGAAATAATGGAAATCCTTCAGGTATAATCGACAATGAGCGTAACAAATCCGTTACCTGTGGCATTTATAGAAGATTGTGAAAAGTGTAATAGAAATGAATAAATGTATAAAGTCTAAATTTCAGAAAATTGAATTAAATAAAATATATCGAATTTTGCACTGTCACAACATAGAGGGGAGTTCTGTAAATCACTGTACCATTTTTGTAAAAATTGATCATATAAAATTTGTTTAACATGACATTTTAACCAATTTACACTGTAAAAATTATGTGTAAGCCAAATCTGATTTAGTCCACATTCTTCTAAAATACTCTTAACATAGTTTAACCAAGGGAAATTACAGTTATTATGAACAGATTGATAGTAAGTCTTGGTGACTATTAATTCCGTTTTTTCTTAACTATGAATGATTAGACTTCAAAGACTCAAGATTAACACAACCAGCACTACATCTAGATAAATTGAATTAAGACCGAAAAACAGATGATTGTTGGGGTTTTAACGTCTACATGTGGTCTGTCGGTCAATGTTAATACCGACCGCAAACCAATCTGCATTACATTGTGCCTTTACTTGAACTTCAACAATATTGATCAGGTGTCAGTGTGGCCTGGACCACAAAAGTGTTACAGCTATGATTGCAAACATCGATTTTTCGTTCTTTCATGCAGGTTGATTTTTTAGAAGTTTGGAGACAGGGGCGTAGCTGAGCATGTTGGTAAATTACGCACTGTAAACGTGAAAAGCTCCGTTTTTCTAGGGGGTATGGAGGCGTGCTCCCCCAGAAAATTTTGAAAAAAATACAACAAAAAATGGTGCGTTTTCCATGAATTTCGACACTTATCTGCAAACTTTTTCGACTAAACTTCAAAACGAAATTCAAACGACCACTGAATTGTACATTGATTCATATATTCATTATGATAGTTTCAGTTTTGAGGGTTAAATTTTGTATTGCTTTCAAGTTTTAAAATATGGCTGTCATATAGGCTATTTATTTTTTAACATTTTAAATGATATTTGACAAAATTAACTTACGCACAGTCGTGTGTGCGTATGCTCAGCTACGCCCTTGGGAGAGCATAAGAATACACCGTTTTTATCAATTTTTACACAAGATGCAGGAAGTTCGGAAGCGTATTTATAAGGGCCACATATTTTAATTTTACTAATTTTATTCACATTTAAATCTGTAAATTTTATACTTTAATTGCTTAAATTTAAATTTTTAATCATAAAATATGTATACCATTGTTGAATATATTTTTTTGACTATTTAAAAAAAAGATATATGATAGTAAAATCAGTAAAATTCATATTTTAATCTGTAAGTCAGTTACATTTAAATCTGTAAATTTTAAACTTTTATTTGTAAGTCAGTTTTACACTTTAAATTATTAATTTTAAATTTTAATCTTTTAAAATTTAAACCGTAATCTGAAAAATTCTAAATACGCCCTAGTACGCTTCCGTAAGGATGGGATAATGAGACATTAACAATATGATTATACATCACAGACCTGTCGAAAGTTTAACACTGAGCTAACGAATAAATGCCGAATTGGCAACCCATACATGTACATATCGGACTCTCGTTATAATAAATTTAATATGTTGCCCAGTCTGTTTCAATCGCTTCAATTAATAATTGTAAAGCCTGTCTCACACAGAACACGGTTGGGCACACGGTTCCAATACGGTACACTCGGTTATACACGGGTTGACTTGTACGAGTATTGAGCTTCAACCGTGCCTGAGGATGAGTTGGTACGATTTAGACTCGAATGTAGCACGATTATGTACGAACAAAGCACGGATATACTCGGTCAAGCAAGGTTTGTCACGGTTTGAACACGATTTGCAAACGATTTTCATACGATTGTTGTACAGGCTTAAGCTAAAGACACCTCTGTAGAGTTCGAAAAAAGTAGGTCACCTGTGGCCGCTTTAGTGGAAGCTTAAGCCTGTCTCACACAGAACACACGGCTTATACGGTTGGCCACCCATGTAAACCGTACATGCAACCGAACCAACCGTGGCCTTATCCGACTTACACTCTGGCCATGAGAGTGTATCCGTGAAAGCCGTGTATGATTTTTAAAACTTTTAAAAAAACTGGCACGGGTGCCATGTCCGTGTATGATCGTATTAGCGATCGTACAAGACCGTACGAGACCGTGCATGATCGTATTAGCGATCGTACAAGACCATGTGAGACCATATGAGACCGTATATACATAAATGCACTGCTTATTAAATATTTTATTATTATCACTTTGCAAAAATAAAATTTAAGGTTCTCATAGAAAAAATAAGATGTACCTTTATAAGCGAGCAGTGGTTATTTTTCTTAGATATTTTCTTTGAAATAACATCTGCTCCCTTATAAAGGTACATCTTATTATTCATTTTCCCCTTGAAGAAATAACTACTTTGTCCCTTGGTCCAAAAATTAAGTCACCAGTTAGGAAGCTGTACTCTTATCAAAACCACTTTGAGCTCAAAAAGTGCTATTACACTTTCCAAACACGATATCTAGCAAATGTAACTGTGTATAAAGAAGCAAAGAACATCAAAACATACGCGAATGTGTGATAATTCGAGCATATCTCGAACAAAAGTCGGTGGGACCGTATGTAAACCCTGTAAATGTCCAGTTAATCGAGTAAAAGCCGTGTTTAATCGTACTAGGCCGTAACAGACCGTACTAGACCGTACTTGGAACCGTACAACAATCGTATGAAAATCGTTTGCAAATCGTGTTCAAACCGTGACAAACCTTGCTTGACCGAGTATATCCGTGCTTTGTTCGTACATACTCGTGCTACATTCGAGTCTAAATCGTACCAACTCATCCCCAGGCACGGTTGGAGCTCAGTACTCGTACTAGTCAACCCGTGTATAACCGAGTGTACCGTATTGGAACCGTGTGCCCAACCGTGTTCTGTGTGAGACAGGCTTTACACTGAAACACGAGACTCGATTTTGAGTCTCATTCGAAAGACTACCTGGTAACGAGGTTTTTATAGCTCTAGTATGGGCAGGGGATGAAAATCATCTCAAAATTTCCAAGTCCCAAGTGAAGTTCGAACCCACAACTCTTGACTCGAAAGCCATTGACAGTACCATTGACCCATGTCCGACCATAGCTATGATCTTGACAGGTGTTACCTATCTCTCGGTGTTACGACCACTACCTACCGGTATTCATATCTTAGCCACTCGACATCCGAGCTTCGACTCCTTCGTTAGCTCAGTGTTAAACTTTCGACAGGTCTGTACTGTACATACATATATATTTGTCCCGTATATACAGGTGAAGAATGATGTGTGTTTACATTCTCGGAATTCCACAAACGCATCAATTATATAATTCATCTGTTCAGGAATCTATAAATTATATAAAATTGAATGTAAAAGAACCTCCCATAGAGACAACAATTTTAACGTAAGTAATTTACACATCTAAAAACTGACGTATTTACCCATATGAAACTGATTTTCTCCTGAAAGGATCTTTTTGGACGAACTTTATGAAAAATACACCTTAATCTTCATTAAAAGTACAGTACAGGCCTGTCGAAAGTTTAACACTAAGCTAACGAATTAGTGCCGAAATAGAGATTATCTCGTCCTCCTCAAATTCAAATTTCTTTATTTCTCACAATTGTCAAATAACAATACAGAGAACATGTTAACATAATTATAAATAAACATGTTGCATGCATATACATTATACATAATATAAATGCTAACCTGGAGGATTGACTCTCTCAAAAATGACACACATAAATTTGCATAGGTTATTTAACAATGACAATTTTTTTTGTAGAAAATAATGAATTGTATTTTAACACATTCGGATTTTTTCTATAAAACAGAGGTAAATATTTCTTTCTTTCTTCAGCAAAATTTTTACAAATTATTATGTAATGGAATTCATCCCCAAGTTCTTCAAGACACAAATTACATATTCTTTCTGATTTTGGAATATTGGACCATCTACCTGTTTCAATGGGTAATCTGTGATTACTGGTCCTAAATTTACTCAATAAAATTTTTTTTTTCTCATAAGCAACATGCATATATCTCGTTAGCTTTTCCATAGCCGCTATTATAGACAATTCTTTGACACCTTGTCGACCACCATCTATCCATATCTCTGCCACTTGTCAACCAAGCTTTTACTCCTTTTCGTCAGCTCAGTGTTAATGTTTCGATAGGTCTGTACTGAGAATATCTATGAACACAGGATTCCAAAAATAAGACATTTGACGTAAGAACAAAAACATGGATTTTTTAAATTCTTTATTTATTGAAAAGATGTGTTCATATAATTAATATAATAATTAGGTCAGGATTTGTAGATGTTTTTTTTATAAAATGCATGTATATTGCATTCTTGCCAAAGTTTTAACACCTGACTCATAGAAATTGGGACGAATTCTTTTGGGTCAAAAGTTATGCTTCTTAATATAATATCTTCATATTTGGCTTAAGAATGACGAATCAACAGGTTGCTAGGGAAACTTTTTATGTTAGAAAGAGAAAGAAAATGTTTATGAAGAATTGACTGGTTGCTAGGGAAACTTTTTATGGTAAAAATATATAAATTATGTATCTAAGAAACTAAAAGCCGAAATTACGGCGATAAAACCTGTTGCTTTAGTACAACAGGTGGTATTGCCTATATTGAACGGGAGACCACAGCAGGTGCTCCAGAAAGGTAAGAATTTTATGTTGCATAGTTTTTTCTAAGCAAGATCCGATAATTGTCAACTGTGTATAAAACCATGTTTTATTTTTTTATCTATTTATTTATTTATTCCATATATATATATATATATATATATATATATATATATATATATATATATATATATATATATATATATATATATATATATATTTATTTATTTATTTAAATTTTAAAATTTCAGTATGACTTGCAAAAAAATATGTCCCTGTCATATATGTTACAGTGCAGGCAAAGAGAAGTTCGACTGCGATGTGACCACCGCATCAACTAGATAAAAAATGATAATAAATAAATAAATAATAAATAAATAAATAAATAAATAAATAAATAAAATACATTTTTTTTTAAATCCAGAAATAATTTATGTTACCATCTTTTACTTTTTTTCGAAACCAAATTGTAATAACTACATAATAAATACACAAATTGTGACTTGGAAAAAGGTAACACAATTTTCATCACAGTCACATGTTGAAATGAGTTGATATCGATTCTGTCAATTTTTATGCTTTTACAATCGAAATTATAATTTTAATGGAAAGCGAAGATGGGAGTATTTTCATGCATATTAACTTGCTGTTCTTGAATCGGTCAAAGTTTAAAAAATAATTTTATGTAGGATAAATACACAAATTGTCTCTTGAAAAAGGTAACACAATTTTCATCACAGAATGTTAAAATGACTTGATATCGATTCTGTCAATTTTATGCTTTTACAGTCGAAATTAAAATTTTAATGGAAAGCAAAGATATCGATGGAAGTATTTTCATGCATATTTTTGTTTTGTTGTTAACTTGCTGTTCTTGAATCGGTCAAAGTTTAAATAATAATTGTATGTAGGATTTGGGTTATACAGTACTACATGAGGATGTACAGTACACAAATTGGTGGACTTTGAACTTCATCCACTTGTCAGGCACATGTGTTTTTTGTAATGAAATAAAGTGGTTTAAGCTGCGTACATAGCTGAAAATATGTTCTTGATTTTTAGTAGTCAATACATTTAAAAACTGAAAAAAACTAGATAAATTGAGGTTTTACTTCACAGTCAAGAATATTTTATTTATATTGAGACATCACCAGTTGCAATAATTTTGACCATTGCAATGCGGGGCAATGTGCAACCAGAGTTCTGTAGCGTGCACTTTCATCTTTGAATTTCGAACGGAATTTAATGATTATATTGTGCCGTCTCTTTTTGTCATTTCAAGCAATGTTTTTCTTCATTGTGTTTATACATTGTGGCATCTTTTTTCATCATATTTTGTACCATGTTGAGAGAGAGAGAGAGAGAGAGAGAGAGAGAGAGAGAGAGAGAGAGAGAGATTGTTTGGTGTGCCATTTCAAGCAATGTTAATTTCGTAATTTTGTTTATATATTGTAAGATCTCTTTTTCATCATATTTGTACAATTAAATGTTGAGAGAGAGAGAGAGAGAGAGAGAGAGAGAGAGAGAGAGATTGTTTGGTGTGCCATTTCAAGCAATGTTAATTTCGTAATTTTGTTTAAACATTGTGGCATCTGTTTTTCATCATATTTTGTACCATTAAATGTTGAGAGAGAGAGAGAGAGAGAGAGAGAGAGAGAGAGAGATTGTTTGGTGTGCCATTTCAAGCAATGTTAATTTCGTAATTTTGTTTAAACATTGTGGCATCTGTTTTTCATCATATTTTGTACCATGTTGAGAGAGAGAGAGAGAGAGAGAGAGAGAGAGAGAGAGAGAGAGAGATTGTTTGGTGTGTCATTTCAAGCAATGTTAATTTCGTAATTTTGTTTATACATTTGTTAATTTCGAAATCTTGTTTATACATTGTGGGATCTCTTTTTCATCATATTTTGTACAATGTTGAGAGAGAGAGAGAGAGAGAGAGAGAGAGAGAGATTGTTTGGTGTGCCATTTCAAGCAATGTAAATATTACATTGTAGCATCTTTTTTTCATCAGATTTGTTGTACCATGTTGCGGACAAATTTTAAATTGGCAGAATTCAACTCTTGTCTCTGTACACGTATTCAACTTTATTCCAAATAGCAAAACTGATTACAAAAACATGTGACAGGATTTATTCAAATAAATTGAAACAAGTGAACGATACCGTAACATAATTGGGTTTTAGGATGATGATGATGGCAAATATAAAATCCTTTACGTGCGAATCTCGACTACTGCTAGAAATATCTGGAATTTAATTTGTATTCCATTTTATTGTTGCAACGAAGCATATTTTGATTTGTCATGTCTTAATGCATTTTGTTCCCAAGGCAGGAAATTTGATTTTGCAACATTACTCAAATTATTAGAAAATCAGATCCTGGTTTCAAAGGAAAAAAAAAAAAAAAAAAAAAAAAAAAAAAATCGGATGTTATAAACTGGTTGACATATTGAATTCCGGATTTTTTAAAAAATTAAAATGATATTATTGGGAATTTAAATTTGCCACATTTAAGTTGAGGGAAATCTTAATAAAGGAATATGAGTGTAAAGAAAAAAAATCAGATGTTATACGGTTAACTGGTTGGCATTTTGCCTTCCAGATTTTTTTAAAATTAAATTAAAAGGATATTATTGAGATTTTAAATTTAATTTGCAAGATTTAGGTTTAGGGAAATCTTATTTGAAGAATGGTTGTGAAACTGGGCAAGGTCAATTGGAAAAATATCACATCTTTCAAATTTGCTTCCAGGTTTCTCTGCAGTGCCATCACTTCTTGGTACCAATGCACATTCGCATTTTGTTTCTTCCAAACATAAATCCTTCCCCTTTTCTCGACTTTCCATATCTTCTTCCTATAAAGTATCTCACCTTTTATCGCCATCTCTTCGAGTCTTCGTTACTTCCCATTGATCCTCGTTTTAGCGACTATATGCATATTTTCGCCCCCCCCCCCCACATCATCGCCATTTTGCAACATCACCTCCGACTTACGGTGACCTTTTTTGTTTTCTTTCAGTTTTGTGCACGTGGTTAGTATACACACTTCGACGTAAAATCCAGCGTTATGAGAAATGACATCATTCATTCACATTTTCATGATTGTGGTAGGCATGGTGGACCTTGTGGCTTCAAGGAATCGCTTACATGATAGAAACCGCAGACCAAACATAGTCGTCATCATGACCGACGACCAAGACGAAGCTTTAGGTATGGAAATAAATTTTATTTTCGCTTAATATTGTTTATATGGTGAGTTGAGTAATGTTTTTAACCTCCAAGTCAAGAATATTTCACTTATATCGAGACTTCGCAAGCTGAAGGCGAATGTGCAGAAATTTTGCCTGTGCGTTGCGCTGATGGCATTATGCAGTAGGTTCTTAATCGTGCCACGCCTACCGTGACACGGGACCTCGTTTCAGTTCCAATCAGGAAGAATCGTGACTTTCATTTCTTAATACCGAGTGCTTGGCGAAAGAACAGCCACTACCCACTCTCAAGTCTTGTGTCAGACCCAGCCGGGGTTCGAACCCATGACCTACCACTTAAGGAGCGAGCACTCTACCAACTGAGTTATCGCAGTGTTGATAAGAATAAAGTATTTGTATCAAAGTTTGACCTGTATATATTTGTCATCCCAAAGTTCAATGTTCATTTAAGGGTCAGCGTCGCCAATAAAACGTTATTTGCGATAGTATAACCACCGATATACGTTTGCAAATCGAAAATTACAAGACAGTTATCCCTATTCTAATTCAAAACATACTTTAAGGGACAAGGCAAGCATTTTTTGAAAATGATACTATAAATAACTCGGGGGATTTTCCAAATCCATTTGAACTGGTTGAGACAGATCACACGAACCATTTCCCGCATTAATTGGATTTCTCTGACTTTTAAATCTAAGTCTATGAAAAAGTAAAGTGCCTTCCGGATGAGACACGATCAATTACAGACACTACATTGATGACGTCATAATCAATTTACGCAAGAACGTCAACAAAATTTGATGACGTCATTTTCCGAAGACACGGATGGTGGCATGATCTGATGCAAAAATTTGTTTACAAATCGAGTTTTGGCGTCTGAGTAAAAGACTCCTACACCACTAACAGTGTAATATTTTCAATGACAGAAAAATATTCATCCACGATTGATATATCTCTGTCATACCCTGTGTGAGTTTCCATTAATCCACCAAGATGGTTCGGTACCGCATGCGCACGTGCAAGTACCCGAAAAATTTGAAGCAGTATATTGTGGTTTTACGGTCGGAATTTGCGACAGTATATCGGTGGTTATACTGTCGCTAATTGTTGACGTCAGCCAATGAAAACGAGCGTTACATACAGAATGAATTAGAATTCAATTTTGATTTCACACGTGGCGGATGTAGCTAGCTAAACAGGAAGGGCATCTCTATCAGAGCACTCGGCCTCACTTTTCTGACATAACATTTGCGACTTAGTTTGCCAGTTTTATTTTATTTAACTTTTGCTTTTGGGATTGTGATTTCAAAATGGACTGGTATATCTGTTTGATGATGATGATGATGATGATGATGATGATGATGATGATGATGATGATGATGATGATACCTGGCATCGTCACACAATACAGTCTAACCTGTCTATAAGGGCCACTCGGGGAAGTTGCAAAAGTGGCCCTTATGGACAGGTGGCCTTTATATACAGGTTTGTAAATCCAGTTATGACATCAATATAAATATTAGTTGGAAAAATAGTGAGCAGTTCTAATTTATTTATTTTATTTGTTGAAATTAGGCATTAGCTAATTTTAACAGAATAATTTCTTTGAAAACAAAGAAAAATCTTCTGACCACACTATTTATCGATCTTTGAAAAAAAAAACCTTAAAAATCACCAAGTATATACACATATCTTAAATAAAGACATGTCTTCTTTAATAGGTAGGAGTAGTGTCTTCTTTAATAGGTAGGAGCCAGTAATGAAAACAATAGAAAATAGTATATGTATCATAATTAACAATGAGTAATAATCTATCCTTAGTGCTTTATGGCTTCATTTGTTGACATGAGGATAAATGACTTAAAATTTGTGTAAGTTTTTAAAAAAGTTTCAAAAATATACTTTTTAAAAATTCTTTTCTTATCAACATACAGATTTGGTTACATGTACTTAGTTTAATGATCAATGGTTTAAAGTTAAATAATCGATGTTTAACTTCAAGATTTTTAAAAAAACTACATGGCTTAACATTTTTGCACAAATTTTTAGAAACTACCGGTATAACAAAACTTGTCCCCAAAATACGAATAAAAAGTGGCCTTTACAGACAGGTTCATGAGCCATTTTGTACAAAAATAGGGTGGCCTCTGGCTCAGTTGAACAGTGGCCCTTATATAGAGGTTAAATAAAGAGTAAAATGGCTCGGGAGGAATTGAAAGTGCCCTTTATAGACAGGTGGCCCTTATATAGAGGTGGCCTTTAGCACAGGTTGGACTGTATATTCAAGACGATTCGAAGAGACCTGTATCTTGATTTGGAATGTCAAAGCTCGTAGAACGATTAGTTATTTCAATCAAATTACAATATAAACGAACGAAACAAAAACATCTGAAGCGATGATGTATTATTTACGATGCTTAGAGTAACAGATGTACTGTTTTACTTTTTATTAAGACATGACGTCAAAAAAAAGTACGGCAGCCCATTTGCACCATTTCGACTTTTCGTGTTTTCGCATGACGGATGTAGCTAACTAACTAGACAGCTCGGGGGTGCTTACCTTTTTCGAAGCACCCAGCCTCACTACCCTAAAGGAACTTTAACGCGTTTAACTTTTGCTAGTTATTCATTTTTTATTTTGCTTTCAGGATTGTGATTTGAACATGGGTTGGTATGTTTGCTTTTTTGCCCTTACATTCTCGTGATTTATCTATTTATTCATTTTATTTTATTTTATTTTTCCTCAAAATGTACTAGTTATCTTTTCAATTTTTCGACTTTTTAGCAACATGCGACAAAAAGAACAGCCGACATGACCCAAATCAACCACCATATTATTTTTTTTGCACGTGCCAGTTTGTATATACTTAAATATAGCTTCTGTTATTGTTTACAGGTTCAATGAACTCGATGCCAAAGACACTAAGGATAATGCAAGATGGCGGCGTTCACTTCCGGAATTCCTTCGTGACCACGCCCGTCTGCTGTCCATCAAGGAGTTCATTTTTGACAGGTTTATACACCCACAACCATAATGTTTATACAAACGCCAACAACTGTTCTTCACAGCAGTGGAGGGAGACCATGGAGAGTAGGAGTTTTGCCACATATCTAAGTAACGCTGGATACAGAACCGGTAAATATTGTAATATATTTTACCCACTGACCATAATCTAGAGGTCTGTCGAAAGTTTTGCACTTAGCTGATGTTCATCTTGACCCCCGTTAGCGATATCCCGACAGCATTTTGGGCAGCTGCTATCTAAATATCTATTTTTTTTTTTTGGTCGCGATAGCTATCTATATTTCAAAAAGCTATTACTTTCGACCACTTTTTGTTTACTCAAATTTAACATTCTACAAATCTGTACAATGGAGAGTAAAACCTTAGTAACGATGAATACAGAACCGGTAAGTGACGAAATACCATTGACTGTAATATACAGATATAGACAGTGATGACGAACATTTTTCACTTAACTGACGAATTGATGCTCATCTCAACCCCATTAGCTATATCTCGACATTATTTGGGCAGCTGAACACGATTTAATTCTCCGCATGTGTCTATCGACAGCCGAATTTCATTCATCAGATTAGACTGTCGTTTGGTATGTACAATGCAAAGTTAGGGTTTTGCCACATAGATGCAGGACCTGTAAATAATCAAATATCATTAATTATTTTACAGTGCACGCCGTTTGAAAGTTTTAAACTAAGGTAACAAATTAGTCCCGACTCGATAGCTCACCTCGGCTGCCTGTGAATTATATCCAGGCGGCCTTTCGACAGCTGCTATCCATATCTCAGCGGCTATTTTTTTTTGGTTGTTAGCTTCCAACGTCTTCAAAGTAATTTTGGTTTCATAATGTTGGTTCAAGCACTACTGATGAGGAATTGTATTCCGAAACGGCCGTCTAGAGCTGTAAAATTAAAGCTGGTATAATATGTAATTGGATACTCAGCAGGAGAGCTCTGACGCCTTTTCGTTATCTCAATGTTAAACACTCGATAGGTCTTTACTGTAGTATTTTATATGCCTTCCCATAAACCATTTTGAACATGCCCATTTGCTGTTGTCCGTCAAAAGCTTAATTTATTTGTGGACTATTTATCCACCAGCACTTATACTCTAAATTGCTTTCCATGTTAATGGAAAGGATGAAATTTGCAACAAACCTAAAAAATAACTATCCAATTGACATGTTATTTTCAGCTTTCCTTGTTTTGGTCTAAAACGTGCGTTAACGGATCACATCGCCTCTAGATGTTGTCCCATGTAGTAGAATGGAGTAAGAAAAACTTCTTGATCATACATAACGGCAAGTTTTTCAAAAGCTTTATTACGTCACTACGAACTCGACTAGAGGGCGCGGTGGCCTAATGGATAAGACGTCAGTCTTCAAATCCAGGGTCTCTCACCGCTGTGATTTCGAGTCCCGCTCGGACCACATGTGGGAAAGTGAATTTTCCTTGCTGTTGGCCTTTACTGATTCACCTGGTATCAGTATAATGGACCGGGGGAGTGGTACGCTTGTCTGCGGCGTACTGACTTTGTGAGCTAGCACGGTAAAGTCGCCCTGAGTGCGCGCTAGTACAAGACAGACCATACAACACACTCGCATTTCACATGCATACACAAAAATTGTTCATAGATTAATCCATAAAGATTAATTAAATAGTTTTCGTCGCGAATAGCTGAAAAATTGCTGATGCGACGTTAAGCAACAATTAACCAACCAACTAACGAATTCGACTATTATATGCTTGTTTAGGTGCAAATGAGCCTTAACCTTGATAGACTACTTTAGTACCTTTACCACTCGTCAGAAATTCGGCTTTATACAACCATACCATAAACTTTATACAACCATACCATTAACTTAAATATATTTTTCATAGGTTACTTCGGAAAGTATCTTAACCAATATGACGGTAAACACATACCGGCCGGATGGAGAGAGTGGCTTGGTCTGGTCCGAAATTCGGCCTTCTACAACTACACCATTAATTTGAATGGCATGATGGTACAAAAGGGAGATAACTACTACGAAGACTATTTCACAGATTTGATAGCTAATGATAGTGTTAACTTCCTTAAACTTAGCAAAAGATTGATTTCAAGAAGGTTTGTGTGATATTTTGTTGACATAAAATTCTGTTTTGTTTTAGCTTGCATAATGTCTAGTTTGTAGTGAATGTATTAATTGATTGATTGAATAAAATGATGGGTTTTACGTCCCAGTCAAAAACATTTCACTTATATTGGGACGTCACCAGCTATAGGTGAAGTGGCAGAGATTTTGATTTTAGCAGTGCGCTTACGCATTTAGAGTTCTTTAGCATTCCATGTCTGCCGTGTCACGGATCATAGGTTTTAAAAGTCTCTTCCGGAAGACCCCGTTGCTTTCATAACTAAATGGCTAGTACTTTGCGAAATCTATTTTCAAGTCTTGGTCACACCTGGCGGAGTTTCGAACCAACAATCTCTCAAATACGGAGCGAGCACTCTTCCAACTAAGCTAACGTAGTGATGTGTAAATGTATTGGTATTGGTATAAGCGTTTACAAATTTTAGTGCATATTATGGTTTTGGTAAAGCTCGTGGATCACCATATGTGCAAAGACTCTACATATACTGTACATCAATTTTTTGCGTCAAGTTAATTTTTGCGAGAATCGCTATATATATATATATCATGACATTCGCGTACACTAATTGTAGCATTGTCAATTGAATTGCAAATCATTTCTATCAAAATAATCTATTTGCGAAAGTTTTATTTCCACGTTTTGTTAACCTCGAGGATGTACGCGAAAATAATTAGAACACGAAAATTTCTGTATTTATAGTAATATTGACGATTAGTGAGATTTTATCATCACAAAAATCGCTTACGATTACAGCACATTATGCATACAATAATCATTAGTCTATTCTCTGTCTTATCCTGTTTCAGACCAGTGTTGATGGTCCTTAGTACTCCGGCTCCGCATGGTCCAGAGGATGCTGCACCACAATATCAGCACATGTTTATGAACAATACATCTCACCGGTAAGTAAGAGATTATTACCTCCCTTTTTATGTTTCAAAATTTTCTTTTAATTTCTTTGAACCCTCTACATTATTTTACAACTACAATCACCTGTTTTAGATATACAGTCTGTTGCCAGGGAAAATTCTAAAACTAATAACAATAAAGTAATGGTAATTGTTTATTTACAAACCGATCCTCAGTAATTGAAATCAAATGCAGTCAGTTGTATGTGGTATGTGCATTTGCTGTCTTTTATATAGCAAAGTGAATGCTGGGAAATTTTAACAAATACTAGTATGTTATACATATATTATTTAACCATTAAACTGTCTAGAAATGGCGTTTATAGATAGTGCTATAACTTCCACTGCCGTGCAAAGCAAACCGAATAACGCGCGCTAGCAATGGAAGTTATAGCACTATAAACGCCATTTCTAGACAGTTCAATGGTTATATTTACATTTCGCATTTTTTGAAAATCTTATTTTTGTTTTTGAATTCTGAAATAAAAATTAAAACACTGTCGTGTACGACATGCAATTTCAATTCCTGGAACAGCCTATCAATAACGTCATGAGCATAGGTGTCAGGAAGAAATGAGTGACGTCACATTAGCAAATGTAATTATAGTCCTATAACTTCATTTGGTCTAAAACAGAGTTTAATACAATCAAACACCATAAATGTAAATGTGATTGTATCAAGTAGAAATCGGTCAAAATCTCCACGTCAACATTTTCAGTATTGTGACGTAACAGTTGGAAGAACGACGTCATCATTATACCGCGATCATTGCCGTGAAAACAGGTACCTGTGCGCCTTTATCAACAACACACTGCTCAACATCGAGACAGATATTTTATACACCAAGCAAATGAATACTGCATTTATACTCCATTGACTGAAAAATTGTACTTGACCTAAGGTCCCTATATTGTTAGAATTTCCGACAATTTTTGCAAATTTAAGTAGTTTTGAGCGCATTTACAATTGGGTGATACGTAAACAGCTACGTCATAAATGACATCATAACGTTGTATTCGTATTCTTCAGAATTTCTAAGTAAAATTTTGTAAAAAGATAGAGAATGAATTTTTATATATTTTAAAAACAAACAAAATATTTTGTGACAATTTGAGATTTCAACCAATTTCTACTTGATACAATCACAAATATATAAATGGGACTAATGGAACTGATTATACTAGTAAGCTGTGTACGAGTTTTGAACTGAAAATATTGTTCTTATGAGTGTAATAATTATTTTCCAATTGCAGAACTCCATCTTGGAATTACGCTCCTAACATGGACAAGTATGATTTTCTCCAGTTGAAAGACAAAATGACAGCAGGGGAACAGCATTTTACAGATTTACTTCATACTAAAAGACTTCAGACACTTCAGTCAGTAGACGATTTGGTTGAAAAGGTATGTTAAAAGCATAATTAAGCATGTTGTATGCAAAATAACCCTGGATTCAAGTTCCATCTCCTTTTCATTCTCAATTTTTATTTTTACTAGTGGTAGAGATATAGAAATTTCAACCTGCGTCCGTAATAACAATGTTGTATGGTGTCTCTGACGACCAGGATTGCCCTGGTATATTTGACATGCAATAGTTCTATGTTCCTTTCACTCTCAATTTTTATTACACAAATAGCGGATGTAGCTAGCTTAACCTTCCAAAGCACCGGCCTTACTTTACTGGCGAAAGTTCACATGATGTTTTTAAAGTTTTAGATTTGCTTTTGGGATTATGATTTGGAAATGGATTATTATATTTCTGTTTGAATTCGTTGCCTAGTTGTTGTACTTAAAGGTTGTTTTTTGTCTGCTCTGAGTTCTAGAATTGTGTCAATATGAATACAAACAGCGATAATGTTTTGAACTACAATTCGTATTGTTTGAACCCGAGGTTTTGTTTTGAATGCCACAGTGTTTAAGATACTTTTAAACCAAATGATGGACGCTTTACATTTTATTTTGTTAGTTGCATTTGTTGTAACCAGGTACCTGCTTTTATATGAATATAACTGATTATATTATTTTTTCCAGGGGCAGAATTAGATGAACTTGACAATACATATATAATGTTTACCTCTGACCATGGTCGCCATCTTGGTCAGTTTGGCAAAGCATAGCTAAACCTCCTAATTTTTCGTTTTCAGGTGTATAATACTCTGGTAGAATTAGATGAGCTTGACAATACATACATAATTTTTTACCTCTGACCGTTGTTACCATCTTGGTCAGTTTGGCATAGCATAGCTTAACCTCTTAATTTTTTGTTTGCAGGTGTATAACGCTCTGGTAGAATTAGATGAGCTTGCCAATACATATATAATGTTTACCTCTGACCATGGTCACCATCTTGGTCAGTTTGGCAAAGCATAGCTAAACCTCTTATTTTTGTTTGCAGGTGTATAATACTCTGGTAGAATTAGATGAGCTTGACAATACATACATAATTTTTACCTCTGACCATGGTCACCATCTTGGTCAGTTTGGCATAGCAAAGCTAAACCTGTTATTTTTGTTTGCAGGTGCATAACGCTCTTGTAGAATTAGATGAACTTGACAATACACAATACATTGTAACCATGGTAACCGTCTTAGTCAGTGTAGCATAGCTAAACCTAAAACGTTTTGTTTTTGCAGGTGTATAACACTCTGGTTGAATTAGATGAGCTTGACAATACATATATAATTTTTACCTCTGACCTTAGTAACCGTCTTGGTCAGTTTTGCATAGCATAGCTAAACCTCCTAAATTTTTGTTGCAGGTGTATAACACTCTGGTAGAATTAGATGAGCTTGACAATACATATATAATTTTTACCTCTGACCATGGTTATCATCTTGGTCAGTTTGGCGTAGCTAAAGGTAAAACACTACCGTATGATTTTGACATCAGAGTACCACTTTATATCAGAGGACCTGGGATAGCCGAGAGATCAGTGTGAGTATAACGTTCTATATCTCTTATTATTGTACCTCAAAAATATATTTTTACAATATGACTGTACCTGTCTTCGATGAAACATACAGAAGCAATTGTATTGCAATTCCCAATGAAAGAGAATGGGGGTCATGACCCTTGATGTGTATCAAATTTCACGCAATATTACGTCATGTCCTACACAGGGGGTCGCGTGGTCATGCGAGACACGCCGATCTCGCATAGCTAAAATCCCTATATCACACGAGCAAATATGGAAAAAATAGCGCCAAGGTACAAAATATTTATTAAAAGAAAGAATTGTAAATATAAGAAACGACATTTCTGCTCATGGTATTTCAAGGGGTAATGAAAGATAGTGTGGCGCGTGCCAAATTCAAAATGAAGGACCCTTAAATTTAAATTTAAAAGGGTTATTTAAATTTATTTGATTTTCTATGGATATGAAGAGTATTTCACTGTCACAAAAAGTGTGGTTCCTACAGTAGTCGTGTCTGGTATTGATTATACGTGTCAATGGTACTATGTGATTTTTCAGAATATCAAATATGGTTACAAACGTGGACCTTGCACCAACTATCCTTGACATGGCTGGAATTCAAACACCTGACCACATGGACGGGAGGTCCATGTTACAACTACTCGAGGCATACAGAGACGGACATGTGTAAGTATATCTTTCAGGCATGCACGATTATGTAAGTTCAAAATTTCTTTTTGTGCCTGCTGTACATGTTATTGTGGATACTTTCTAATGCTTGAATTGTAACAAAAACATGCCGCTACATGTTTAAATCACAATCCTAAAGGAAAAACTTTATAAACTGGCAAATTAAGCTTAACCCGCCAACTTCACCAATGAGACCGGGTGGTCCATGTAGCAGCCTTAATTTAGACATGAATCTATATTTTTACTTAATAATCAAAGACTATAATTTTACAGATGGATTTGCATTCTTTAGAACGGATACCGCATTGTAAGGGCTCAATTATGTTATTTTGTATTTACATATACATGCAGTTATCATATTAGCTTAATGATTTTTTGAGTCGAACAAATAATTTGGAGGAGTCAGGGAAATATTTTTTTAGTTTTTTTTTATATGTACTTCTATGTGATAATGAGATGTTTAAAACTATAGAGAGAGAGAGAGAGAGAGAGAGAGAGAGAAGATTGTTTCGGGAGAGAAGAGAGAGACTTATCTGTGATATTATGTATGTATTATGACAGGAATTTTAATCTGTAGTACACAATCATGGGCAGTATTTCAGATAGATTATTGGTTAGCTACATTAATGCATAGAGTTAATTAGTGATTACAGGTGATTAATTGACATGGGTAAAATCTGTTTATAGTTGACGGATTTAAGACGACAGCTATAGTTGGATATGAAAGTATTTTTTATAATTTTAGATATGAATGTTTATTACGTTATCATAAAACTAGCATTTCTGAGATGAATGCAGATTCAAAATTCCGCATTGGAAGAACAAAATTTTAAAACTTCATTATAAAAACCCTATTTTTATTATTTTAGAGACGAAACTAGATTTTCCAGAACAGTTCCGGAATGGAAAGACACCATCTTAATAGAATTGGGGTATGTAAAATATTGGTTTCATTAAAATATTTGTCGCAAATAAATGTTGCAGACTACCCAGTTCATTTTACTTGCCAGACCAACCACAGTATGTTAAAACATCTTTTTGCAATTACAGTGGACGAGAGGGAACAACTCTAGCACCGTGGTCCGAAAGTTAAGCGTGAAGTAAATAGCAAGATTCCATGTTTTAGTATCAGTCTATTAAATAAAATAGGTTTGATTGGTTGAATGTTGCTTAACGTGGCATCAGTAATGTTTCATATATTAATTATTAATTAATCTATGATCAAAAACAAACATACTAATCCATGTTTAAATCATAATCCAGGAACGTAAAAACTTTGGAACTGACAAGTTAGGTTAGACACGTGAACTTCCACCAGGGAAGTGAGGCCGGGTTCTCCGGAAGGGTAAGCACCATTTCGTGTATGACAGTACTGAGAGTAAGTTAATTTTGCTGTACATATTTGTCATTTCCTGCAAGTTAAAATTTGAAATTTCTCAAAAACTAAGGTATACTCCCTCATGCAAAGTATTTCCTTAGCTTAATTTGGTAAAATATATTTTGGTCCTTTGGGTAGCTTTTCACCATCTTAAAAAAAATTTTGGTTTCATAATTTTGGTCCAAGCACTACTGATGAGGAATTGTATTCCGAAACGGCCGTCTAGTGCTGTAAAATTAAAACTGGTATAATATGTAATTGTATTATTCTTCTTTACAGAAATCCATTAAGTAAGCATAAAAGTTTAAAGGGGATCTTCAGGTTTGTTCGACCTTTATCACTATATAATCCGAGACAAGTGCAGACAATTAAGAAATGTTCAAAACCAGAATACCAGGAACCCTGCCAACCTGGTCAGGTACAACTATAGATTTTATTACTAAAATTAATGTATCTTGATATGGATTCGCAAATTATTCGCAATATTGTGATTTTCTTCCCCTTGGTATCGTAAGACACAATTTCACAATCATTCCTCAATTATGAATTTCCTCAATATTTTTGACGATTCTGAAAACTGAAACACAAACATAACGGTCCATATCTAAATCACAATCCGAAAAGCGAAGACAACGCTTTGAAAATTAGATTACAACGAAGTAGGTTGCTTGCAAATTAATTGTTGACTCGGGGATATTGCAAGCCTAGGCTTATCAAGGCCCTCAAAAAGTTTTATGGCCGTCATCTCAGTATTGTTGACAAGTTTGATGTCTCTATGTCCAGGATTGCCCTGGATATATTTGACGTCTCATAGTTCCATGTTCCTTTCACACAACTTTGATTTCACACGTGGCGGATATAGCTAGCTAAACAGGAGGTGCTTACCCTTCCGGAGCACCCGGCCTCACTTCCCTTGTGGAAGTTCACGTGTCTAACCTAACTTGTCAGTTCCAAAGTTTTTACTTTGCTTTTGGATTGTGATTCGGACATGGACTAGTATGTTTGTTTTTGATTGATTACCAGAAACCTTGCCATACTGGTCAGATTAGGTTCAGTTAAAAATTTTATTATTAAATCAACAAACATAAAGAAACCAGTCATATTTCTATCTCAAAAGCCAAACATAAATTCTGCTTGACACAAATGAAGAAACAATTTAGTACTAAAGGATGCACAGTTTGTGTACATTTGTATAGCGAGTGTTTTTTTTATGTTGAAAACATTTTGCTAAATATTACAATTATATTCTACATAAAAACATTATGTTGATACTATCTTCAGTATATTTTTGTTTGCAGTTCGCGTACTGTTTGCTACCTGTTGAACATTGAATATTTTTACCGTTTATTGTAAAAGTAAATGTAAATGTAAATGTCTCAGGTGTTCGTTTAATTCAGGATGAGGGATAACGGTGTAAAGTGTTGGTAAAATAATAAATATATGTTAATACGGGTTTTAAAACAATTTGTTTTCAAAATGTATTTTTGCAAATTATGCACAATATTATAATGTCCTCCCCGAGGATATCACAATAATTGTGTATTTTTGTCAGAAATATACTATAGTCTAAATTTGCTGCAAGTTAAAGGTTATAATTTCTCTAAAACTATAGTATATTCCCTCATGCAAAATTTTTCCATAGCTAATTTGGGCAAAATATATGTTTGGTCCTTGGGTTATGTTTTTAACATTCTAAAAACAATTTTGGTTTAAGCACTACTGACGGGGAATTTGCATAACGACACGGCTGTCTGGTACTGTAAAATCAAAACTGGTTTAATATGTATGTTTGTCAGTGTGTAACTTATCATTGGCGTATTCGGTTTGGGTACAGTCTCCAATAATCAAAACATTGAAATAAATGGAAAATTAGTTAAAATGGGTACTTCCGCCATTGACATTGAAATAAATGGAAAATTAGTTAAAATGGGTACTTCCGCCATAGCTGAGTTCCTTCCATTTTTCATAAACTCAGTGTTTGATATGTCTGTTCTCAAGTTTGTTTGACTGATTGACCCCGAAGCATCCCATCCACTCTTAAGGTCCATAATAATGTCATATACTATTTTTTTAATTTCATTATAAAATACATTCAAAAAATGGTATATGACAATAGCATTAACATAATATTTTCCAAAACATCCAAGAAATATATTATAAACCCATTGGGTTTTTATATGAAACATATCATAGCAAAAACATTCAAATATTTTTCAGAGTTACTACTGTGTACGGAAACGCAAAAGAAAAACACTCGGCATGCTGAGGTGTCCAAAGAACAACTTTAACAAAGGCACTGGTCACTTATACAGTAAACATAATAAAAAATGCAACTGCAAAAGAAAACGGAATAAGAATATAAATACAGGTATAATATCCGACATACTGTTGTACATGAGTCCTTTCTTTTACTTTTATCTTCAGAGGGGGTGTGTATTATTGAAATCAACTTCTGACACACTAATGCATCATATAAGTTTTACATTCGATCTCTATGCAAAAATGCATATAAATATGTTTTGATTATACATGTACTCAATTAAATGTATTCACAACCATACTTTATTTTTTTTATTCAGAAATTATGTATATCCATGGTGTCATCAGTCGTGTACTAATACATAATTCTGATTTGTCTAAGTTTTAAGTTGTTGGTTTTTTGCTAATTAGTTTTCTGATGTTACACGATTTAGTGCCTATTCTTTGCATAAACAAGGTACAATTTTCTCAGCATAATATAAGTTCACTATGTTGATTAAATGCAACTTAACTCAGATCGGGACTAGTAAAGAAACTCCTATCTATGTCGCTGTAAAAGTTGTTGATAAAATGGAGTTATTTATACTTTTTAGTGGTTCCACTACCATGTGCTTCTACCAATGATACAGCGTGTTCCCTAGGCAATGTGATTGATCCAAAAAATTGGGATACACAAAGACGCACGTTATCTGATATGATGAGAGAGTTTAAGAAGATGATTTTAGATCTAAAACTAATTCGTAAACATTTGAAAAGAAGAAAACCAAAGATGAACAGATATAGAGACAGGAAAGCATTAAGATCAATGAAAAGGATGAATTACTGGAATAGAAAATATAGAAGTAGGTTAGATAAACACAAACGTACCTCACATTCCCGGAATAAAGTTAAATTTAACTCAACCATGAACCCTGTGTCCTGCTTAAGCTGGTCATCTGAGTAATTGAAACATCTTAAAAGTAGACCATTTCAATAATTCTAGTACCGATCTAAAGACTAAATATTTCTTAAATTCTTTCATTATGTAGTATTAAAGTTTTGGTTATGGATCATAAAAACAATTATTTATAAAATTACAGCTTTTCTTGCCTTAAATCATGTATGTAATTTAACAAAGATTGGATTTTCCACTCTCTAAATATTTTGAAAAAAATAATCATAACACTTAGAGAGAGAGAGAGAGGAGATAATTTATTGTTTAAGTCTTACAATTATTTATGTTATTTTCATAACATATCACTCTGATAAGAAAGTGATGAAATTGTTATTAAATACAGTCAAACCTGTCTATAAAGGACACCTAAGGGAATAGTATAAACGGCTTTTATGGGCAGGTAGTCTTTATATACAGGTTCAAATAATATGAATAAAGAACAATTAGGATACAATTCTACTGGCTTTTAAAAGCAAGTGGTCCTTATATACAGGCGACCTTTAAGGCAAGCTGGACTGTAAAATCCTTAAAGGCTCACATTTTTGGTTATTTGACTTTGTTGTTGTTTTTTTCATACAACTTTACTACTTTATATTATATATATATATGTTTGCTAAATTCCTACAATTACAGAACATTGAGGGACACCTTACTGGTGCCCAGTACATGTCTTCCAGTAGCAAATAACCTTCTTCTATTTCAGATATTGACCCGATAGATGAAGACGAGGACTGCATTTACTTCAGGAATGGAACATCAAAATGTGGGTACAGAAATAAAATGAGTGCAGATGTCCTCAGGAATCATAATTATAAGATAGGAAGGCTGATACCAAAATATCATGACGTTATATATACTCTTAGACGATACATACAACAATTTAAACATGTTATGACCAACCATGCTCCTGACAGGATTGACCAAGATGATAATTGTGTTTGTGAAAGAAATCGGAGGAATAAAAAGAAACGAAGGTTAGAGTTTTATTATGTTATTTGGCCCCTTACAATCCGCACATTTAAACATGTTTTAGACGTGATTTGGTTCAAATTCCTTTTATTCCAAATTTTAATTTCGATTGTGGCTGGTGCTTAACCTTCCAGAGCATCGATCATCACTTTCCTTGTCGAAATATTGCGTTTTCAAAGTTTTTCTTTTTTTGTATTGTGATGTAAACATTAATTAGTGTGTTTATTGTTTTTATTTCAAAAAGAAAAAATGAAAGTAAGGATTTATATTTTTTTACATTTCTTTTACATCATTTCTTCGTATTTGCAAGACAACGTGATTCCTCTTGCACAAAATAATAACACACATGTATTTAATTTTTTGTCGTATTAGTTCACGTTAAAAAGATCCTAATACTTGATTAATAACTATAGGGTTAAACATTAGTTTTTTGCCATTACAACTAATAATCATAAATTACATATTATACCAGTTATAATTTAACAGCACTAGACGGCCGTTTCCGAATAACACTCCTCATCAGTAGTGCTTGGACCAAAATTATAAAATCAAAATTATTATCAAAATGTTAAAAATACATGTATACCTAAAGGACCAAAATGCATGCATATATATATATATATCCCAGACATTTGTAAAAAATAATTTAGTGTCATGTTTTCATTATTTTAGAGCTTTTATTTTGTTCCTAATATCCTTTTTAATCTTTGTGTACGAGGACACATGCAAAAAATTTATGTTAATTGTGGTTTTGATTTTGATTTGTGAAACTAAACTTACGCCCATGAATATGCCTCGTTAAGAATGGGACCATATTATTGTATTCAGTGTAGCAGCCGTAAAAAATGCTCTATATTGCAAAATAAGTGCTTATGATTCGTTATTTTTATACTTATTTTAGAAGGAGAAAACGTTTTGATTATAAAAGTAAAAGATTACGCAGAAATCAAAATGTACGGAAATTTAAACCAGTTTCTTTCAAATCAACAAAAGTGTGTTTAAGACCAAAACATTACGCTGACAATGTTGATTGGAGAAACCATTTAACAGATCGTAAGTAAACATAACGTCATTCCTAACTAATAAATATGATTTGCAAATCGTCCAAAGCCTCTCTTTTAAAATACTGTGTAACCGGAAAGAGCAAAATGCAGGTTTCGAACCCGGGACCTCCCGCACTATAGGCGAGTGCTCTACCACTGAGCTACCTAGACCGCTACATTCCTTCCTTCCTTTTTTCGATTCAACTCCCTTGAATCGAAACTACCAGGTGCCTCTGAGACCAACCGGTTGGCGGCCACTTCCCAGGGTCGGACGAACCCCCAAATGTTAAAGGAAAGAGAAAAATGCTAGATCGGACCGGGCATCGAACCCGGGACCTTCCACACTGTAGGCGAATGCTCTACAACTGAGCTACCCAAACCGTTACAACTGTAAACTCTTTTACATTGTGTATTTATATTTTCATATTCTGATTGGTACAAATTTACACATCTCAAACTTTTTTACGTTGCAGGAAAATCCACTGTTACTTAGGATACATGACGGGATTCTAACCAAAATACCCAACTTAAAATATATAATCAATAATCTTAGCTGTGACGTTAAACGAAATCTTCGTTCCAGCATTATTTGAACCACATACCGTCAACATAATTAATTATTCAAAATATTCCCCTGTAATAGCAAGGTTTACTAGTGATTTGCATTTGTTGGCTTTTGTTTTCTACCTTTTTCTTTTTCTTATAATTTAATAATAAATATTATTTTGCCATATATGCTACTTCCATCTTTTAATATTAAGTTATTTTTACAAGAGTTCTTAGGGACTTTGATCATAAGCATGTTTTCACAATATTGTTTTTAAAAATGATGTTTCTGCATCTAAAAGTATCCTACTTGATATATTTTACATCAAACAAGTCAATCTTCTGTTTAATTTTAAATTGATTATTCTAGAGAGGGTGACACCAGCAAGAGGTGCTTACTCCTTTTGAGCACTCGGAAGTTCAGGTATTTTTTTTTTGCAAGTTGAACATTGATTTGCATTTCTGTTTTCCATTTTCTAATTTATTTCAAAATTACCAAATCTTTATTGTTTTCTTTTAGCTTGCTTTTGGAATTTAAATCCGGGAGAAAAATTAATGCGAAAGTTTCATCCATTATGTAAAAGTGATCTTCTTATATGCCATCTAGTTGATCGCCAGACATGGCTAACACCCCCGTTTTGGACTGGTAGGTATTTGATATCATAATGTATATTAGTAGAATGAATAATTTAATATGCATTTTAATTTGGTAAAACAATATTTAGTTTATTTTGTACAGCTGTTTTAATGTTCGATACAAATATATTTTTCTAATATATATTTGTGGATAATATTTTGTACAAGAAAAGTTTGAGACAGTTCAAACACAACATTTTTGTCAGAATGTTGCAACCTTTTTTAAATAACAAAATATGTTTTTATTGAAATAGAAATTTGTCTCAATATCCTTTTTGTATCCTGATTATTAGGTTTCAATAAAATAATAAATTTAGGGTTTTGGGTTTGTGATTTTCTAAAACATTGTTTAATTAATATTTAAAAGCTATAGACTATATTGATTCCTGTCCATAAATAAAAATGTCAGCACATAAAATATATTCAGTTCATAAATAAAAATGTCAGCACATAAAATATATTCAGTTCACTTGCTTTTGAAGTAAGGAAATATTTTAAACAATCTCTTATTAAAGTATCATTTGAATAAATTTTTTTCGAAATGCAGTCTTTCAATTTCAAAATTAACATCACAAAAATGTAAGGCATAATTGTTACCTAATTGTATTATTGACATTTAATTATTAAATTTGTTCTGCTTTCGAAAATTCAGTTTAAACATGGATTTTTTAAATTATAAATTGTTAATATATTTCAGATGATCCCATGTGTATATGTATAAATATTTTATTGTCCATGTACAAGTGTGTAAGAACTATAAACAAATCGCACAACGTTTTATACTGCGAGTTTGGCGAGGACTTTAAAAGTTTTTATAACTTGGACACAGATCCATACCAGGTTTGTTTTAAGTTCATATTTTAAATGTGAGGTAGAATTACATTTTATGTCAGTCTTAATTTTACAGCACCAGACGGTCTTTTCAAAATACAAAGGTGCTTGGATCCAAATTCTGAAAGCAAAACTTTTTTCCAAGATGTTGAAAAGAAACCTAAATGACCCATTTTTTAACTAGCAGCAAATTTAGACAATAGTATATTTCTACAATAGTGCACAATTATTGCCTACTTAGTTTTGCGATATCCTCGTGGAAACATCCACCAGCAGAGATACCAGCTCAGGGGTTTTAATTACATATTATATTGGTCTTGACGACCGTTTTGGAATACAATTCTTCATCAGTAGTGCTTGAACCAAAATTATGAAAGCAAAACTTTTTCCAAGATCTTTATAAGAAACCCAAAACGACCCAAATATATTTTACCAAAATCAGCCTAGAAAATACTTTGTATGAGGGAGTATATCTTAGTTTTTGAGGAATTTCAAATTTCAAATAGCAGCAAATTTATACAATAGTATATTTATGACAATAGAACACAATTATTGCCTATTGAGTTTGTGATATCCTCGGGGCAGCAGCCACCAGCAGAGAGATACCGGCTCAGGGTTCCAATTACATATTATATCTTGATTTTACAACGCTGGACGACCGTTTCGGAAAAAAATTCCTCATCAGAAGTGCTTGGACCAAAATTAGGAAATCAGAACTTTTTTCAAGATGTTGAAAAGAAACTCAAAGGACCCAAATATGTTTTACCAAAATCAGCTAAGGAAATACTTTGCATGAGGGAGTATACCTTAGTTTTTGAGGAATTTCAAATTTTAACTAGCAGCAAATTTAGACAATTGTATATTTATGACAATATAACACAATTATTGCCTATTGAGTTTGCGATATCCTTGGGGCACCAGCCACCAGCAGAGATTCCGGCTTAGGGTTTACATTTTATACCAAACATAGCGATTTTAAAAGCAATTAAGAACACAACCAAACATTAACTTGAAACAAGAAAAACTAGTTCACAAATAATTAAACTTATCTTGAAAATGAAGATTCCTTGGTAATGGTAGCCGAATAGTTATAATGACTTGGGAGAAATATCCGATTTTTGACCTCGGACTTTGATATTGGTGTATTTTGTTCTTTTTCAATGGTTTTAAACAGAAGGTGCTTACACTTTCGAAGCACCCGGCACCCGATCTCACTTCCCTGGTGAAAGTTCGCGTGTCTAACCTGGCTTGTCAGTTCCAAAGTTTGGATTGTGATTCGAAGATGGATTAGTATGTTTTTTCTGATTATCAAACCCCTGGCAAAAGACCAGAAATATGACATATGATGCAACTTGCACCTTATAACACAAAGTCATTTAACGCGGGACTAGGCATCTCTTGATTTTCTTAATGTTGTCATTTAATATATCATTGACAAGGCATCTGATTTTAAGAGAGAAACGGAAACAAGCAAATTCTTCACTTCAGGGATCGGTCATTGTTTTCAGCGCTTGGATAAAACTTTGTTATTTTTTCACCAGGAAAAAAGTTGATTTTGGGTGTTATTGAAATGGCAATCCAAAAAAAAGATACTATTGATTTAGATTTAACTCCATGCTCCATCGATAATTTAATAGCGTTTTAAAACGAAGAAACAAAGGGGGACCCTTTGAGTCTATTTATAGCAAACTTGAAGTTGCATGCCTTGATTTTTTTTATATAGAGAAAATCAAGAAATTAAAAGTGCAATAAAATCAGTTTATTTCTGATGCATTTAGTTCAGAACGTTGTCAGATATAATAAAATAGCAACATATTTCATTGTTAGGTTCATATAATAAGTTTTAAAAAAATACCTGACCACAAGTGCCTGTGTCCTGATCATATGATTCTAATATCTGATTATTGTTACTGTTTTTTTATTTCAGCTTCGGAATGTGATAGAGAGCGTGGATCACAGATTATTACATCAGCTGCGTAATAAACTACATTTATTATCATCATGTCAAGGTCAAAGTGATTGTAATGCTATATTATAAATTGTTATCTTTTGACACAAATTAGCCCACCGTCAATTTTGTATCAGAGTAGTGGGACTGGATATATATGTTTTGCCAAAAGGACTTTTTCTACTATGTTGGGTTCAATTGACGTTTCGCAGAGCACGCCCACAATGTCCCGACACTTGCCGCCATCACGGTACCAAAGCAGCGTCAAGGCAACTAATGAGGTACTAGTGTCAGTGACGTCATTAAACGGCGCAATTCAATCCGAATTTTCATTCTTTTTGCGTGTAATTCAAACATGCCAGCCCTTTGTCGGAACATTGTGGGCGTGGTCAGCGATATGTCAATTATACCTAAAACGCAGTATACAGACATAATAAAAATACAACACTAAGCTAAACAAACTAGTGTCTAATCGGCAACTAATGAGGTACTAGTGTCAGTGACGTCATTAAACGGCGCAATTCAATCCGAATTTTCATTCTTTTTGCGTGTAATTCAAACATGCCAGCCCTTTGTCGGAACATTGTGGGCGTGGTCAGCGATATGTCAATTATACCTAAAACGCAGTACAGACATAATAAAAATACAACACTAAGCTAAACAAACTAGTGTCTAATCGGCAACGTATCCCGGTTCATTGGTATGTATTTGGGCAAATTGTTTCACCATCAAATTTGTATCAGTTAGTCTGGGTCGGAACAATGTATTCGTACACATACAGTATTTCTTTATTATCGCAATTTATAATAATTAAGAGGCAATACAGATGTAATATATGTAATATAAATATGTTAATTCAGTTAAGTTGACAAAAGTTTGTTTACGTTTACATGTCGTAGTGCAGGTGCTTTTCCTGGAAGGCCAGTATTGTCAATCCAACCTATTATTATATATATTATATTATATATATATATATTATATATTATATATATATATATTATTATATATATATATTATTATATATTATTAATATAATCCTGCGGCAGATTCAACACAGCAATGTAACATATAGATATAAATGTGTAAATTTAGTTAATTGACAATGTTTGGTTTACCTTTACTTGTCAAAAGTGCATTCCTGGGTAGACCAGTTCCATTCATCATCATCATTCATACTTCGGCAAGTTCACTACAGCAATGTAACAAATTGAATGTAAATATTTAATTTCAGTAAAGTGGCCAGAATGTTGTTTTACGGTTACTTGTCGAAGTTCATGTGTTTTTCCTGGAAGACCTGTCTTATCAATCGACCAATATTCATACTACTACAGGCTAACAACATTGAACCCGTGTTTGACCTTACATTTGGAATATTCAAATAGGCGATTCCACCCAATACAAGGGAAATGTTAGGATTAATAGTTTTTATATTGAGAATGTATGCTTCCATTCATGTATACGAAAAATATACACATTTCACTCTGTTCCCCATATAAAAATGTACTGGTCCCTATTAAATATTGAAATTAAAGGTCAAGATGACAGGTCGGTGATGTTTGCCTATACAGGTTCAATACGGATGTATATATGTAAATTCAGTTAAGTTGGCAAATACTATTGGATATTTACTTGTCAAAGGTCAGGTGCTTCTCCGGGAAGACCAGTTTCAATCATAATTCATCAACTGGCAACCCTTATATGGACTTTTACAAGTCGAATATTGTATAAGAAGAAACGTTAGCGAAAGGAAATTCGCGGGTTTGACCTTTTAAACTATTCTGCGGTAAGAAATTTTCACGGTTCTGACTGTAGCTAAAGTGTACCAAGGGAAATAACTAAAGTTTAGCTGAAAGGATATATTGGCGATAAAACAGTAACCGTGAAAATCGTGAATATGTTTTCCATGCAAATGTTTCTTCGCATACAGTTATATTTAGTAGCTAGTGTTCAAAACACTTTTAATCAAAATTACTACTCATATTTGTTTGCAAGCTTAAGAACAAGTATAACATGTTGTATATTATTATTATTATTATTATTATTATTATTATTTAATAATAAAAAATAGGGTAGTTAGCTGATATAGTAAAATATTGTCCTTCGTTGACTCGACAATAACATGAGGTTGCGATTCAACAAGAGACAATGTTTCACAGTGTCAGTTCAATAACCCTTTTATTATAGAGAAAATACATTTCATTTATTTACCAATGTAACATTAACAGGGTAATTAGCTGATATAATTAAATATTGTCCCAAGATGACTCGACATAAACACGACCTTGTCTGTAGTCAACGAGGGACAATGTTTTACAGTATCAGTTTAATAACCATTTTATTATAGAGAAAATACATTTCATTTACTTACCAATGTAACATTAACGTTATTGTCTCATAATGCATAACTATTGTATTAAGTTTTATTTAAGAATCATTGCAATATGACATTAACACAACAGTCATAATGACAGTGACACGTGATAAAATGTGCAATATGAACAATGGTTTAGGAAAACATCGTAAAGGAACAAAGTCTAAGAAATACTTAGAAGAACAGTGGCGTAGCTAGAAAAGAATGAATGTGCAAGCCTGGTGCTAAAAGCAACACACAGCGCATCTACCATATGGGGTTCGGGGGCATGTTCTCCCGGAAAATTTTGAAGCAAATGGAACAATTTGGTGCATTTTTCTACAATGGAAAATAATACCTGCATGAGTAAGAAGAAAGTTATTATTCGGGTTTTATCTGTTTTTATTTAGACAGTGATGCAGCTGTACTTATATGCTCGCTACGCCAATAAAGAGGTACGTATAAATATACAGCACAGGCCTATCGAAACTATAACAATGAGATAACAAAAAAGAAGTTCAAGCTTGCTGCCAAATGCTAGCATTGTTTGCTGATGGACGAAAAAATGTCAAAGATAGATCACAACTGACAAAAAGCTGATGCGATATAGCTGATAAGGAGCCAGGATGAGCTACAAATTCGTTAAACTTTTGATAGGTCGGTAATGTATAATGGCGGAAACAGCATATAAGTTTTTAATTTTGTGTTTGGTAACACAGAAATCGATTAGTGTCACTTATAAATATTCATCCGTTCTTAAGCAAATTCATGACATATATGTATAAGATATGATATTTAAAAGCAATAAAATCTAAAAAAAAAATAAAATAACTGTGTACATGTATATGCGGCATATGTTATAGTGATAAGGAACAAGGTTTTTACGGTTTCTTCCGAAGGACCTACTGATTTTCATTTGTAAATGTCGATTGAGCAAAAAAATCATAATTTTGTCACTACAGTAATATTTAAAACAATGGCTATAAATATCGTTGCTAATACTTTATAATTCTGTATTTCTACTTAAGCCAGGTCTTCATCCACTGAGGTAGCTCAGTCGGTAGAGTGCTAGCTCCGTAAGTGGAAGGTCGTTGGTTCGAACACCGGCCGGGTCTGACCCAAGACTTGAAAGTAGGTAGTGACTTCTTTCGCCAAGCACTCAGCATTACGAAATGAAAGTCACAGTTCTTTCGGATGGGAACTTAAAATAAACGAGGTCCCGTGTCTTGGTAGGCTTGGCACGACAAAGAACCCTGCTGTATAATGCCATCAGCGCAACGCACAGGCAAAATTTCTGCATCTTCGCCTATAGCTGGCTACGTCTCGATATAAGTGAAATATTTTTGACTGGGACGTTAAACACCATTACTCACTCACTCTTCATCCACCTCATAGATACTTGTTCAAGCGTAACAGAATTGATCCAAAAATTAAAAGAAATATATATTGACATTCCCTTTAAATAATTAAAATTTCTTTTAATTGTTGTCGCTCTATTTCAGTTATAATTTGAATATGGATTTAAAAAACTGCAGATATTAATTTTTGTAAGACAAGTCGCCTTTTACCGAATATTGATACAACTGTTTTTCTGTGATTCAGTAGCGTATCACGTGACTGATACGGAATGTGACTATACATCACTATATGTTACTTAGATTATCATGTGACTGTTAAATTTGTCAGGGCATGTCGGCATAAATATCCCATATAAAACCATGGGGTTCCGTTTCCGGTCGATATTATAAGCTGCAATTCTATATCCGGTTTTAAGGCTGCCCTTCCTTCATTGGTGTACATTGAATATATTATTTGTTCATCAGTATTCGTTAAATTTTTACTTAAAAAATAATTAAAAGCCTTTTGATATAATTTTTCAAACTTCAAAACTATTTCTTTTGTTCCTATAAACATACCTCCCCCTACCCATACAATTTTTCGTCTTAAAATATCATAGGGCCATTCTGAAAAAGACCGATTATAAACCCTATTAACGACTAGTTTATTCTTGTCTATATCTGACGGGGCATTCAACCTGAAATAAGTTCGATTTGATGCAATATGTCTGAAATATCCAATATCTAACCACGCGTAGAATTCCGTGTTGAAATAGTTCTGGCGGACTGCGTCAGCTACTACAGAACTTTTTGAATGTTGTATGCATGAATATGCTGGACTCGCCGTCTTGGGATTATGTTTTGGATAACCGGGCTGAGAATAGACAGCTTTGATTTTATCTACATATCTAAAAGCCCAAATATCGTCTCTCTGTATTCGCTTAATAACGGTCTTTGATGGAAATTTTTGTCGATGTTTTTTCATTAGATCTGCAAACTCTTGACAGTCGGTGTATATAACTAATGGATTTACGAGATATGCGAATGTTTTTGACCACGTAAAATATAGTTTTGGTGTAACAGTTTCCCCGACTTTGATCTGGAAGCTCCCTAGATTAAAATAAGCTGTAACAATCGTCATTTTTTCTGTCACAGAATGAAAAACACTATGTCTTGTTGAAATGTTTTGAATATTTGGTTCTTGGATCCCTAAAGATAAAGATGGTAGCTTCGAATTTCCTTTGCTGTCTGATTCAAACGTATCTTTTTTCCATAGTTTCGTAGAATGTTTAAATATATTCATAATAATAGATGTTTTATTATTTAGAGATTCACTCGAAAGCAATGCTAGGAATTTCCCTCCCTTTTCTTCACCTTTTGTGTTCTGTATTACAACCTGAAAAGCAATGTTTTAAACATTAAAAGTTAAACACAGATTTTGTGTGAAGGAGATTGGAAAACTTTGTGCATAATTATTACGCAATGTTTAGGTGTTATTACCTTAATTATTACAATACTACTGAAGCACAGACCTTTGAGGTAGCTCAGTTGGTAGAGTAAGTAGAGTAAGTGAGAGGTCGTGGGTTTGATCCCCGACCGGGTCTGACCCAAAACTTGAAGGTGAGTAGTGACTGTTCTTTCGCTAAGCACTCAGCATTATGAAATGAAAGTCACGATGGGCTTGGAAAGATAAAGAACCATGTTGTATAATGACATCAGCTCAACACACAGGCAAAATTTATGCATCTTTGCCTATAGCTACCGACGTCTAGATATATGTGAAGTATTCTTGACTGGAAGGTTTAACACCATTACTCAACTCAACTTCTGTAGCGCAACTGGTAGGGTGCTTGATTTGTTTATCAGAGGTTAGGGTTCAGTATCCGACCGGGTGTAAAACTGAAAATAGTTAGTGACTGTGCTTTTAGTAAGTATTCGGCAGCAAGAAAATGAAAATCACTGGATTTTTCGGAAGATACCTTACGTTCATGTTCTCAGTTGGCTTGTTAGAGGCCGCGGCGGCCTAGTGGATAAGACGCCAGTCTACAAATCTAGGGTCTCTCACCGATGTGAGTTCAAGTTACGCTCAGACCACATGTAGGAAAGTGAATTTCCCTTACCGTTAGCCCTTACTGGTTCACCTGGTGTCAGTATAATGTGACTAGAGGATTGGTACAATTGTCTGCGACTAGCACCTTAAAGTCCCCCAGGTACAAGGCAAACCATAAAACACATTCGCACTTAACTACACTGACGAATTTGTTTATAGAATAATCCATAACGATTAATAAAAACAGTTCTCGTCGCGAATAGCTGCAAAACTGCCGATGCGACGTTAAGCAACATTCAGCGAATCAACCAACTCAGTGGACTTGTCACGCTAAAGGACCTTACCTGCGCACTGACCTGGGCGCATTGCAAAAGCTAAATTCCTGTCATTTCACCTAAATCTGGTCACGTCTCGAAATCAGTTAAATATTCTTGGCTATGACGTCAAATTGAATCAATCTTGTTGATAAAGAGTATTTCGACGCTTATTATATTAATTAAAAACAAACATACTAATTCATGTCCGAATCACATTCCAAAAGCAAAGTAAAAACTTTGGAATTCACAAGTTAGGTTAGACACAAAAACTCCACCAGGGATTTGAGGTCGGGTGCTCCGGAAGGGTAAGAACTTCCTGTTTAGCTAGTTACACATATCACGTGTGTAATCAAAATTGTGTGAAAGGAACATGGAACTATGGGACGTCAAATATGTCCAGAGCGACCCTGGACACGGAGACATCAAACTAATCAACAATACTATGATGACGGCCATAAAACTTTGTGAGGGCCTTAAGAAGCCTAGGTTAGAATCCCAACATTTGATATGTGTTTATAACTTGACCTATGTTAACTGTTCATCATCAAATGTCGTTTCGGAATAAATGTCTTATGAGTAATTCTCAGACCGGAAATCCAAATATTTTGAAGATGTTGAAATTAGAGAAAAAAGACCAAACGATTTTACATTCGAATTAGCATATCGTATCGTATCGGTTTTTTTTTTTTAGGAATTTAAACATTTAAAAAGCAGATAATTTTTATGCACAATATTTATTTGACAATACTTAACCTCCTTGTGTTAACGATATCTTCGAAAATGCTAAGTCCACCAGCAGAGAAACCAACCCAATAGTTGTAATTATTGACAAACATGTGTTAATTTTTGCGTCACTAGACGGCCGTCTCGTAATAAAATTCCTCATCTTCGATTAATCAATAGATGTATTCGGCAGACATTATTCAGTAGCAATGTAATGGAAAGATGTTAGACAGTTGAAACATACAGTAGAACTTCGATAACTCGAACTTGGATATCTCGAATACCATAGATAACTCGAAGTCATTATTTTGTCCCGACCGGTTTTCTATATAAACTATATAAATGCAACTTCGATAACTCAAACTCTTATAATTCGAATACCCCCGATAACTTGAAGTAATGTTAAGGCGCCAAATTAAAAATTGTATAACAAACACCTTCTAAAACTCGAAATATTTAAGAATGAGTGATCAATAAAACGACCAGTGAAATCACAGAAATTAATCGGCTATGGGCTATAGGCTTCCGTATAATCCGATTAATGAGAGGAGTAGTGGTACAGATCAAAGGTTCTGCTACTGTATTAATTAGTATCAATTAAAGGATTAGTACTCTGAGCCGTAAGGGGCGATGAAGTGTAACCGTGTACCCCCTTAGTAGAAGCCAAGTTTTTTGTCGCTGGCAATAACAGCAAAATTTCATGTGATTTATCCAAGCTTGATTTTAATAACCGAGACGTGGTACGCACACTACGGTAATGTTACAATTTCTATAAAATGTGCCTTTTGTCCTGCATATGTATTATAACCATAATAATTATGATTATTACATACAATTTACATGAATATTTGTATCTGATTCAGTTCTTTGAATGCATTATGATCATGTTTTGGTAATACACAATTTGTGTCGCCAGGAGTCCTTATTAAACATCATTTTTAAATTGATTATATTTCGTTCATTATTACATGTATTTATGTAATACATATGACACTAGTGTATCGGTAAACAGTTTAATACCATGCAACATTTCTCGCATGAAAATGAAAGTCTACATTGAAACGTCATTCTTCAACTTCGAAAACTCGAACACCCCGATAACTCGAAGTCATCATCGAAGTCCCATGCACTTCGAGTTATCGAAGTTCTACTGTATGTTTTACAGGATTTTGGCTAGTTACATGGCCACATGTACCATGTCAAAGATGCAGCTCAGGATACATTTATCTTTGACGGGATACATGTGGCCATGTAACCTGCTACAACCCTGTATAACGTTTTTGTCACCCTTCAAAGCGGTACTACTTTGATCTTTTTTACTTCAATTTCGAATTTTGTTTGACTTAGGTACATTGTTCCTATGTATGTTTACCGTTATTAAATGTACGAGTTACTTCCCTTTTACCGCTAAATGTGACGTGCGTTTATATTATGTACCCTGATAGTTCTATGTACCCTGGCAAGTTAACCAATCGCTATGCGAGAAATTTCTTTAAAGGGTGATAAACACTATTGTATCTAATTAACAATAATTAAATTATGAATGGTTGGTTGAACTACATAACAAGTATTTACCCGTCCAAAATCTGAAAGTTTACAAATCTAGTTCCTTTTAAATACTGGGGGTTTTATAATCTGAAAGCGAAATAAAGTATCTGAAAGCGACATAAAGTATCTGAAAGCTGAAAGCGGCATGAAATATCTGAAAGCTTCATGAAGCATCTGAAAGCGACATGGTTATCTAAATGCAACATGAATCGATGTATTAGTATGCGACAAGAAGTTTCTAAAGGTAACCTTAAGCATGAGGAGGCGACATGACGTATGCGACGGTATAAAGAGTGATAAGGCCGCAGTATTTGGAAGTGCCGTGAAGTATTTGAACGTGACAAGAAGATTCTGAAGGCGGCATGACTGAAGGTGAGATAAACTATCATGGAAGACGAGAAAAAAAAAGAAAAACTATATGATGAACTAAATCAAGTTGAGTTTAGAAATGGTGCTTAACGTCCAAGTCAAGAATATTTCACTTATATCGCGACGTCGCCAGCTATAGGCGAAGGTGCAAAAAGTTTGCCTGTGCGTTGCGCTGATGGCATTATACAACAGGGTTCTTTATCGTACTACGCCCACCGTGACACTGGACCTCGTTTATTTTAAGTTCCCATCCGAAAGAACCGTGACTTTCATTTCGTAATGATGAGTCCTTGGCGAAAGAACAGTCACTACCTACTTTCAAGTCTTAGGTCAGACCTGGTTTGGGCTTAAACCTACGACCCACAAGAAACAAAATAGAAACAAACAAAATAAACGCACCGTCTGAGACTTTTGGTTGTTTCCAATAAAACTGTAGAAACTTCCAATTAAAATTACAGATGTAAAACTCACTATCAAACGTCTAATCATTTTTCCTGCTGTAAACCTAAGGAAACAAATATTAAAATAAAGAATTAAACAACAAAACGTGTTTGTAATTAAAGATTGTCCTTCTATGTTGCTAGAAATAATTACAAAGCAATACTAAATCGCAATACACATCTAGAACTAAATAACAATCTTATGATATTTGTTGATTTGTAAGATGTATTTGTAATCAAAATTATCTAGGATATAGTCGGTGCCTTACGGTATTCTGTTTATTTTTTCTTCATTTTTATTTCATACGCTATAGATCTACAATGTACCTAGAAGTCGCCTACCATTCTAAAGCATCTGACCTGAATTACGTCCACTATTAGAAGTTCACTTTTATAAAACTTAATTTTGGAATTGTAAAAACGTTTTCTTTGCTTATTGGATTCAAATTTGCATATGGATCGGTATAGTTGTGTTTGAATTAGAGTTGAAATAATAATATGAAAAGAGAATTAATTACAAACCAAAACTTAATGGCAATACACATAAAACTAAATAACATTGTATTACCGCCACCACAATATTAATATGTATGATGTCTTTGTATTCAAAAATATATAGGATATATTCTATACATCTATATTATTCGACGTCTCACAGTGCTCTATTCCTTTTTTTCTAAATTTTGATTCCACATGTTGTAGATCTATCTAGAATTCGCTTACCCTTCCGAAGCACCTGACCTGAATTACGTCCCTTATTAAAAGTTAACGTTTTTAAAATTTAATTTGCCAATTGTCAAAACTTTTACTTTGCTTATTGGATTTCAATTTGTACATGGATCTGTATAGTTGTGTTTGAATTGAAGTTGAAATAATAATATGAAAATTGAATTAATTACTAACCAAAATTTAATGGCAATGCGCATGAAACTAAATAACATTGTATTACCGCCACCACAATATTGATATGTATGATGTCTTTGTATTCAATAATATATAGGATATATTCGACGTCTCACAGTGCTCTGTTCCTTTTTTTTCTGAATTTTGATTTGACACGTTGTAGATCTATCGAGGAGTCGCTTACCCTTCCGAAGCACCTGACCGGAGTTACGTCCCTTAATAAAAGTTTACATTTTTAAAACTTAATTTGGGAATTGTCAAAATTTTACTTTGCTTGTTGGATTTAAATTTGCACATGCATCTGTATAGTTGTGTTTGAATTAAAGTTTTTCCTAATATGAAAATAATATGGGAATTGTAAAAACTTTTCCTTTGTTTATTGGATTTCAAATTTGCACATGAATCTGTATAGTTGTGTTTGAATTGAAGTTGAAATAATAACATCAAAATAGAATTAATTACAAACCAAAACTTAATGGTAATACACATAAAACTAAATAACATTGTATTACCGCCATCACAATATTGATATGTATGATGTCTTTGTATTCAATAATATATAGGATATATTTGACGTCTCACAGTGCTCTGTTCCTTTTCTTCTTAATTTTGATTTGACACGTTGTAGATCTATCGAGGAGTCGCTTATCCTTCCGAAGCACCTAACCTGAGTTACGTCCCTTAATAAAAGTTTACGTTTGGGAATTGTCAAAATTTTACTTTGCTTATTGGATTTCAATTTGTACATGGATCTGTATAGTTGTGTTTGAATTAGTGTCGCTTGTGTCGCTTACCTTTCCGAAGCACTTGACCTGAATTACGTCCCTTATTAAAAGTTAACGTTTTTAAAATTTAATTTGCCAATTGTCAAAACTTTTACTTTGCTTTTTTGGATTTCAATTTGTACATGGATCTGGATGTTTGTTGTTGAAGTAAAAGGTTGTCCTAATATGATGCTAGAATTAACGATTAAAGCAATATTTTATGGCAACACACACTTAGAAATAAAAATCAGTTTAATGGCCGTTATCAAAATATTGTTGATATGTATAATGTCTCTGTATTAAAACATATTTTATGCTCCTTTTTCCATTTAAACTGCGGTAGCTCAGTTGGTAGAGTGTTCGCGAGAGTGTAAGTGAGAGGTCATGGGTTTGAGCCCGACCGGGTCTGATCCAAGACTTGAGAGTGTATAGTGACTATTCTTTCGAAAAGCACTCAACATTGTCAAAATGGAAGTCACGATTTTTTTGCATAGGAACTTTAAATAAATGAGGTCCCTTGTCACGTTTGACTTGGCACAATAAAGAACCCTGTTGTATAATGACATCAGCTCAACGCACAGGCAAAATTTATGCAGCTTCGTCTATAGTTGGCGACGTCTCGATATAGGTGAACTATTCTCGACTGAGACGTTAAACACCATTGCTCAACTCAACTCTTTTGATTTCAAATGTTGTGTATCTAGCTAGGAATTGCTTACCTTTATGTCCCTGGTTAAATATTTACGTTTTTTAATTTGCCAATTGTAAAACACTTTACTTTCTTACTTTCTTACTTTGCTCAGTCTGTGTCAATCTTTTTTTAGTTGAAAGCGTCATAAGTAGCGGCAACAGGAACTTAATTTGATTTTTGGATTTTAACTTGTAAATTTATTGTTTAAATAAAAGGTTGTCCTAAAATGAGTCTGAGTTGAGTTGAGTAATGGTGTTTAACGTCCCAGTCAAGAATATTTCAGTTATATCGAGACGTCGCCAGCTATAGGCGAATGTGCAGAAATTTTGCCTGTGCGTTACGCTGATGGCATTATACAACAGGGTTTTTTTTTTATCGTGCAAAGCCTACCGTGACATGGGACCTCGTTTATTTTAAGTTTTCACCCAAAAGAACCGTGACTTTCATTTCGTAATGCCGAGTGCTTGGCGAAAGAACAGTCACTACCCACTTTTAAGTCTTGGGTCAGACCGCTTGGCGAAAGAACTGTCACTACCCACTTTCAAGTCTTGGGTCAGACCCGGTCGGGGTTTGAACCCAGACCTCCCACTTACGGAGCGAGCACTCTACCAACTGAGCTATCGCAGTGGTCTAAAATGAGTCTAGAATTATTTACAAAGCAATACGTAATGGAAACACACACTTACAAAAATCCGTTTTATGGCCGTCATGCTAGAATTAACAATCAAAGCAATAATTTAAAGCAATACATTATGAGTATGTTGGCTTATTTCTGACATCCAGATAATTTCAGTCGACATAAAAATGATCTCGACATGTTGACGTAATATCATGGCAAGTCGAGATAATAAGATAGAAAGTTGCGATAGTAAAATAAAAAGTTGAGATAAATAACACAACATATCGAGGTACTTATATCGAGCTATTTACTATGGTGGCATATTTCTGCCCTAAGATAAATTTTAGTCGACTAAAATTTATCTTAGGGCAGAAATATGCCACCATAATTTACCATGATTTGTTGACATAAGTTTTTCGACCTGACTTGTTATTTATCTCAACTTTTTACTTTACTCTCGCAACTTTTCATGATATTATCTCGACTTGTCAAGATATTAAGTCGACATATTAAGATATATTTATGTCAACTGAAATTATGTCAATGTCAGAAATAAGCCACCATAACTAAGAAAAAAATAACAAACATACCAGGATTTGACTAACCTCATTTTACCTGCATTTAAAGTGACCAATGTAAATAATGCTTATAAATCTCTGCTACTCATTTTCCTCTTCCTCCTTCAAACGAAATATATTAATTTAATAATTCTAAATATACTAGAAATACGTTAAGTTTCAGACAGACGAATAAATCATATAATATCATCGTTAAATTTCATATCCTTATTCATTATTCGCGTTATTGTAGTATAACGGATTTTATATAAACACACATGTGTCCATTTATTGTTAGTATAATTAGAGATTTTTCAATAGTTTGTATTATTATATAGCTATTTATGCTTCGCATAGAAATTAAACGATAAATCCGGAGGTGTTAGCGTGCAATAAATAGCGATAATTGCACGCAAATTTTGTTCCGAGATTTCCCGAAACAATTTTTCAAACAGCACGCTTTTCACATTACGCTGTAGTTTATGACGTCATACGATTGTTGTTACATGGCTGAAGATGTCATCGCTGTGCTGTTGTCATATTGCACTAGTTCTTAAGTTAGTGGAATATATATGTATTGTACGACAAAATTTTAGATGAAATACTTGACGGAAGTAAACGAAATTTATTTTGCTAGTTAATATAAGAACTAATATTGCAAGCTCGTGCAAATATCAAGTCAACTCGGGCAAAATAATTGGCCAACAAAAAATCCAATGGATACATGCGTACGAGACTACAGCCAGTTAGGACATACGTGGATTGACGTATGCATATTCAAACCAAGGACTGTTTTCACTTCCTTAACTTCAATTTCTATGAAGAACATTTAGTATTCCAAATTCCCCAATTATCGACTTTCCTTTGGAGAACAAGGGATTCAAACGTCCTTATAATTTGTAATTTGTAATTTGCAATGCTACGCTAACTAAATAACTTTTGTAATATAGAAATAAATATTAATGTGTTTTTATTAATCAATAAAAGAAAATAATTTCAAAAACTAGAAAATATCGATCATGTGTCGATTTTAGAGGAATAAATACTTATTGAATTGTATGTCGCTGCTTCAGATATTGTACTGTTACTTTAGACTTTATTGATACAATTTGTTTCATATGTTTATAATTATTTACAATTGACATATCGCCGGCCACGCCAACAATGTTCCGACAAAGGCTATGTATGCTAGAATTACACACAAAAAGAATGAAAACTTGCTCTGAATCGTGCCATTTAATGACGTCACGGATAATATTACGTCATTAGTTACCGTGACGTTGCTTTGGTACCGTGATGGCGGCCAGTGTCGGCACAAAAAAAACATGGCCGGCGATATGTCAATTGTCATTGTTTCTCCTTCTATGAACCATTTTGAGCAATTGTATGTCATAGTGTTATGGATAATAAATGACGTCATCATGTAAATACGTCTTTTACTTGTTACACCAATCACCGCGTTTGAACATAGTACCAATCGCAAAGTACCTTCTGACGTTCCGTTCTATTTTATCTTTTTAGTTAAATACCATAAAAAATGTTAACGTTATTATGTACAACAGTTAATCAACTTGCTTTTGATTTTAACATGAAATTGTGATTTATTCGAAGTAATAAAATAATTCTTATGATGAGTGGAAGAACTGTTTTTGTTATCATTTATCTATGTGGACGCTGCTAATATCCTGACTGTGGATTTCAAGGCATCTAATAAAACAAAAATGGTTCAAAATACAAACTAAATATTACATATTTTGTAAAAAAAAATTTGATTACATTTGTCATTTTTTGAAAATGAAGATTGTAGAAATAAGAAATACAACTTGGACTAGCCATTGTTATTCATACTTGTATCGATAACAAAAAAAAAATATATATATAATGTCATTTCTTAAATAAATGATGATTATATAACAGAAAAACAATTATAAATATATTACGTCTTGACAAAAAATTTCATTGTGCAATGTCGGTGGCATAATCAAAAACAAACATACTAATCCATGTCCGAATCGCAATCCAGAGCAAAGTAAAAACTTTGGAACTGAAAAGTCAGGTTAGACACGGAACTTCCACCAGGGAAGTGAGGACGGGTGCTCCAGAAGGGTAAGCACCTCCTGTTTAGCTGACTATACTCGGCACGTGTGTAATCAAAATTGTGTGAAAGGAACATGGTACTATGAGACGTCAAATATATGCAGGGTAACCCTGGACACAGGTAGTCTCATTTAGGATGAAAATATCTGACCACTCGACTGGAATTTCCTTATCCAAAACTCGTTAAAGATTCTGTTTATATTACGAGCGCAAGTATTAGTTGTATTAGTTGGTACTTAGACACGTACTACTTCAGTCGTATTAAAGCTTAAAAAAGTAAAAAAAAGCGGAACCCTATATTTCTAGATGAGCCTCGTTAAGATTTATAAGCATGAAAAAATCACAATTTCGTAGGAAACCGTCTATTTATACCACTTGGCACGAATAAGTGCGCAATACAGACATGTTTAACCATAGTTACGAATAGTTACGTACTAAATATATATATTTCATATCAGTTCTGTGCCACCGTATGTAACACAAAAAGATCAGTAACGATGTTTAATGTCCCAGTCAAGGATATTTTACTTATATCGAGATGTCGCCAGCTATAGGCGAAGTTGCAGAAACGCTTGTGCGTCGCGCTGATGGCTTTATACAGCAGGGTTCTTTAGCGTGCCAGGCCTATCGTGACACGGAGATTCGTCTATTTTAAGTTCCCATCCGAAAGAACCGCGACTTTCATTTCGTAATCACGAGTGCTTGCGGTGAAAGAACAGTCACTATGTACATGTATTTAAAAATCTTGGGTCAGACCCGGTGGGGATTCGAAGTCACGACCTCAAACTTACGGAGCGAGCACTCTAACAATTAAGCTACCGTAGTGGTATGTACCCTTCATTTGGCTACTCACTGTTTTTGCACAGTTTAAAATAAAAAAGTAAAAATAAATATAGATTCAACTCATATTAAATCGTTTCAGACAAAAAACCTGCATTAAAAAGTTCCAAAAAATATATTATTTATACAACAACAAATCAATAAAAAAAACCAATATACCCGGTAGCCGCATGAATTTAAATTAAAGTACATCGTCCAAAACAAAATGATGTCACTCAGAGACAATCCAACCATGCAAACATAACAGAAACAATATAACCAGTGAAAATGCTAGAAATTAAAGAAGTGTTGTACTATAGATGCAAAATTTAAAAAAAAAATGAATTTATGAAATAATAAACAAAATAATTAAAATAAATAAATCCATAGTTAAATAAGCAAACTAATTAAAAAAATCAAATAGAAAGATAAATAAAAAAAGAATAAACAGAGTTAATAAATAAAATAATAAATTAAACAAATAATGAAAATATATAATTAAATTTTAAAAATAAATTTTAAAAAATGAAAAATACATTAAAATATGAAAAAAATGCATAACTAAATATGAAAAAAAAAATACATATGAAAAATAAATGTATAGAAAAATTCGTGGATTCTCAACCACCAAACGTGTTTTACTTTTATAAATCCACAACTTAAATTTAAAAAACCATATTCGTAATAAAAGGCAATAAAATGTACTACTTACTTTTACATGTCTTCCTTAGAATTGTTAAGAATATTTTAATCGTTATTTACGTTTATATCTAATATATGTATAACTTAAATATATATATATATATCGACGAGTAGTCGTTAATTGTAAATCAAGCGAGTATTATTATGTAATTACATTACAGACCAGTCGAAAGTTTAACACTGTGGTAACGAACTATTGCCTCAATCAGCAACCACTGTCTACCAATTGTTGACTATATTAAGACAGTCTCCCAGCCATTTAAATAGTGTGGAATTAGCAGCTTATTTCAGCCTATCGTTAGCAATATATCAACAACTTTTCGACAGCTGCTTTCTATGTTTCGGATGCTTTTCGATCATTTGCTATCCACATTTCGACCACTAGAAATAACATATCATAACCTAACATAACATAACCTAACATAACATAACATAACAACATAACATAACATAACATAACATAACATAACATAACATAACATAACATAACATAACATAACATGACATGACATGACATGACATGGCATGACATAACATAACATAACATAACATAACATAACATAACATAACATAACATAACATAACATAACATAACATGACATGGCATGACATAACAAACATAACATAACATAACATAACATAACATAACATAACATAACATAACATAACATAACATAACATAACATAACATAACATAACATAACATAACATGCTACGACATAACATAACGTGACATCACATGACACAACATAACATAACATGACATAACATACATAACATAACATAACATAACATAACATAACATAACATAACATAACATAACATAACATAACATAACATAACATAACATGACATGGCATGACATGACATGACATATGACATGACATGCAACGACACGACACGACATGACATAAACTTGAAAAAAATATTACATTTCTGAAAGATTGACTGTCCATATTGTCACCCCCGAGTAATTCCATTGTAAAACGCGGCGAAGCTGATTGTTGGTGTTTATTAAACTGTGCAACCAAAGTTTACTGGATTGAAAATCATGACAGTTGACTTTCGTCTGTAAGCAACTTTTGAGACGCTTGTAACATTAATCATATTTAACATGTCTTTGATTTAGAAGACGAATGCGTTCTAACCACATGCACACAGTTTTCTGCGCTTGTGACATTTTCTGTAATTGTCAACCGCTCACGTAATATCAGCCTGTGACGTCAGATTTTCTGAAATCTGAGTGACATTAAATTTACCCAACGCTTATTAACCAATCAAATTTCGGAAATCTGCAAAAGGTTTAATAAAACATAGCATAACGTAATATAATATTCAGTTGAACTAGGAACGGTGTCATGCATATGGTAAAAGATAGTTAAGGAGTCTGTATTAGGAACGATTAAATAGGGGGTCTTAACTAGTAACTGCGTCATGTATATAAGTCGTGTGGAGGAAAATATGTAGATAATGGTTAAGGGCAAGGAACGGTTAGATAAGAAACGGATAAATGCAAAAGGGGTTTGACTAGAAATATAGGTAGATAAAGATTATGACAGGGGGACGGTTAGATACGGGTTTGGACAGGAATTGGCTTACTAAAGAATCTGGGAGAGGATCACACACACACACACACACACACACACACACACACACACACACACACACACACATGCTGTATGCGTGAATACGAGAGTTCAAAAGTTACTGAAGTGCACAACACTAACAAGCATAATATTCCCTTTAATATACGATACTTAAGGGTTATTTCCGTTGCGTCTCAGATACGTCTTATTTAGGACTTTATGTACAGTACAGACCTGTCGAAAGTTTATACTGACCTAACGAATTGGTGCTGAATTGGTAGCACATCTTGATTCTTCGATAGCTTTATTTTAACAGCATATTGACGTTGCTGCCTATCTCTCGTCATCTTTTCGGCCACAAGCTATCCATATAGAATTGACCACTCGACATCTGAGCTTTGACTACTTTTCGATAGCTCAGTGTTAAACTTTCGACAGGTCTGTACAATACAACTTTCATATTTATCCTGTTATTAACATGAGAGGAACGTCTTATTTTGAGTTATCGCTATTTGTTTTATTTTGCCTTTTTTCTTTTGTTTCTTTGAAAACTGTTAAAAGATTGACAGATACCGATGTCATTGTTGAACAACGGATCCACAAACGACAAGGTAACAATACACCAATATTAATAGAATGATTCTATCATGTATTATGATGCTAAATAATTATGCAAGTATCAACCCGAGTTGTACCAAATACACGAATATTAATATAATCTATCATGTATTATGATGCTAAAGTCACTCCGGTTTTTTCATCATCCCGGAGGTTTAAACTTCCGACGGGTCTGTAATGTATGTTTGTCGTTATTTTTTTGTTTTGTTGTATTTTTAGCCACATTGTGTGGAAAAGAATTCGACGTTGGAGATAGTGTCATAGATTTACCACAAGTAAACAACCGGTATTTATCGAACCTTTATTGCCGATGGGTGATACAGACGCCACCAGGGACCACGGTACTCCTGACCTCAAATTATTTTGCAGTAGAGAACTCAGTTCAGTGCAAGTAAGTTGTTTAATCATCTAACTGTCTTACACAAACTTTGCAGTGTAAGCATCCCATTCAAGAAAACAACGGGTATCACTGAATCCTTATTGGTGATGACAAAAGGTAGCTTTACAAATTAACAGTTTGAAAAAGAGATATTGATCAATGTCACTTTGTTGGGCGTTTTGATTATGAAGAACTGATGGAATTTTGTTTCAAAATTAAAATAGTTAAATATAAGACATGTCAAACATAGTTGTATCATAGAGTAATCAATTTGCATGCAGTTGGGGCCATATAAATGGCTCCACATAACATAGCCCTACAACATTGTTATACTGTTTAAGAACATTTTAAGTAACTTACCGAAGACCATGATGAAACAAATTTATTATTTATTCCTGGTCAAAGGCTGGAGCAGGCAGCTCTCTCTCTCTCTCTCTCTCTCCTCTCTCTCTCTCTCTCTCTCTCTGTGTGTGTGTGTGTGTAATTATATGTTTTTATGTTACAGGTTTGACTACCTAGAAATCAGAGATGGCTTTGATGATGTTAACAGCACTGTGTCCAGGTTCTGTGGTTCTGAGCCGTTAGCATTATTTTCCCTTACAAATCAGGTCTATGTGTATTTTGTATCAGACGGGTTTTATGAGGAACAGGGAGTCAGCATTTACTTTAAAACAGTTACAAATGGTAAGTCTAAAATAGTAACTATTTTACCGCCAAAAACGCATATTAACTGGGCTTAATTTTCACTACCAATTTTACCAATTAAAAAACTGACTGACGAAACTGCTATAACGAAAGATCTCAAAATCTTGGCTCGAGCTTTGGGCGGTTTAAGTACCGAATTACCGACCGCAAAGCCTTTCTTACTCACTCAAGTCCACTCGGGCAGATGTAGTGTGAGAATCTTTGTCTGTTCACTTGTCAAGGTACAGTCAAACCAGTATATAAAGCCACCTAAGGGAACCAGAAAAAGTGGCCTTTATGGGCAGGTGATCTTTATACATGTTTAAATAATATGGATAAAGAACAATTGGGATACAATTCTACTGGCCATGATAAGCAGGTGGGTTTTATATAGAGGTGGGTGGCCATTAACGCAGGATGGACTGTTGTTTGTTTCCTGCATTCGCTCCGATTGCCTTAACTATAACAAAACTAACTGACCAACTCGATCCAGAACAAGAATCATGACTCGAACATCAACACCATTACTCCACCTGGGTTCTAATCTTGAACCATTTTTTGTGCAATCCATATCTTACGAGTGTATAAATAGACAACCTCGGTAGCTTAGTTATAGATGTGCCTCTCTAGAGAAGAAGGACGTTGGTTCGAGCCCAGGCTGGCTCATACAGTTTGACACACTACTAACTCTTTTGGCGCTCGGTTATAAGAGAACAGAGTATTGACAGGTTGATTGTTTTTTTTCATTAAACATTACTAAAACGTCCATTATAGCATTTTATTAAATTGCAGACACACAAAGCAGATGTAATTCTACAATAACTGAGAATACTGTTATGACGTCACCTGGCTATCCATTAAACTATCCAATGAACACAGATTGTTTCTATTGGATACGGGTAAGTACAAATATGATTTAGTGCATAGATATTTGATAAATATTTTATGAAAAGATAAAACTATTATTCTGTTGTATTGGGGCGGACTTGCAGCACTGTGCAATAGTTTTTCATCTTGTTCCCAAAATTTTAGATCAATAGTTTTTACTGTTCTTAAAACACTGAAATATTCTTTACCCAGTCAATTGCTTTATTCCCATTTTTAGCCGAGTTGTCAATAGTGTTTTCTTTTTCTGAAAATGTTAAAATCAAATGTAAAATGCAGTTATGTTATAGGTGGCCTTGGTGCTTACGTATCACAACACCTTCGAGTCCCACTCGGTCATATATTCGTGTTAACTTGCAAGTTCGATTACCATATATCGGCGGTTTTCTCTGCTATCACAGAACAAGCCATCTCAATATAAGTGAGAGAATATTGACTGGACGTAAAACACCATTGTAACCGTTATAAATGTTCTTAGAACAGTCAAAACGATATGTCCGTCGTATTTTACACGACTGATATCGATGGGATTGTTCCCAGAGGTATTACTAATGATCGATGGAATTGTTGTTCGAGAAAACTGTTGCGTTATGGAACTGTTGTTCAAGCTATAAAATAAATAAATAAATAAATAAATAAATAAATAAATAAATAAGAAAAAATAAATAAATAAATTTTTTCTTCATAACATTATTTGAAAAAGAAAAGAATAGGAACAAAATACAGATGGAATTTATATTTTTTAGTTTTTGGATTTTTATTTCAAATTTTTCAATGGTCTCTAACTTTTTTTGATTAAATCACCAATCGGTTATGACGCCACATGGCAACAGTACCTTATGGTAATTTTTACCTAAATATTCAACATTTGTATTTTTTCTTAAGTTTCCGAAAACATTTATAAGTTATTCTTATTCGTGTAACCAAAAACGTTAACTCCATTTAAAGGATAGCAGGCTCGAGTTAGAAAACAGAACTATCCGTAGAGGGCATATTTGGAAACAAGAGGGTAAATATTGAATAAAAACTTTTTTATTTTAGGGACAGAAAGGGCAGGTTATCGAGTTTGAGGTTACAGATTTGAATATTGTTGACGATTCCTGTCTATTTGACTACATTGAAGTTTTTGATGGACTCAGTACTCGTAAGTAGACATTTAAATGCCACCAATGCACATAAATATGTATCAGTACACATAAATACACACATTTTATCAGGACAAAAATAAAGAAAAAACTTTAGTACCAATATAATAATAGTGGAAACCTTTTTTCTGTTAAACACGAATATAACAATAATATCACAGTTATTCCTTATTTATAAATTAACAAAGACTTTGATTTAAGAAATTCGGTACAGACCTGTCAAAAGTTTAACACTGAGCTAATAAAAGGGAGTCGAAACTCGGCTGCTAAGTGGCAGAGATATGGTTAGCTAGTGACTAAAAAGCTGGCGAGAGGTACTCAGCAACTGTTGAGATATTGCTAATGAATGGCAGACCGAGATTAGCTGCCCATTCGGCATTAATTCGCTAGCTCAATGTTAAACCTTCGACAGATCTGTACTGTAAGCAACAGGAAATTACAACATAAAAACTGAAAAAAGCAGTCCAATGTTAGTAGATGTATAGCGGAATCAACGTTAAGCTTGTCTTAGACGAAAAGCAAATCAGTGAATGAATAACGCGTGGTCAGTGGATTATCGCCGTCATTTTCTGTTTTGTCATAGCAACGAGATCATCGCGTCATCATGTTTATTAATAAATTGTAAATTCTGAAGTATCGTGGTCTTAATACAGATGACATAACGCCACAGCGATAATTTGAAGTGTGCAATTTGAGCAGAAGCCTTTGAAGCATATCGGTTTGTTTGAGAGAGAGAGAGAGAGAGAGAGAGAGAGAGAGAGAGAGAGAGTAGGGACATGAAATCTCGGAAACGTCAAAGGAACTATTCCACTCAGGTAGAATGAGCCAGTTTCCAGTAGAGGAATACGGTTGTCTGATCTTACGTATAAATGCACATTAATACACACATAAAATCAGTACACATTATATGCATAATTAGACATATGAAACTAGCCTAGTGTCAATAAACATATCTCGACAGTTCTAAGACTAGCCGGTTAAAAATCGGGAATTTTCTAATTAACTCCTGGATCTGTCTGGCTTTTCCGTGTTGTTTCATGTTTTTGTTTGCTTTAGACTCGCTTTCTTCTTTTTTAGATTCAGAAAAGATATCAACTATATGTGGGACTGAGGCACCACCAACGATATCCTCTACAGCAGAAAATATGTTTATACATTTCCATTCTGACTACTTCCAAGAAAGCAGAGGTTTTCATGCAAAAGTCAAAATTATTAGCCAGACACATGACGAAACATCGCAGTCAAGCGCTAGAAATTCGAAAGGTATGCAGTCAAACCTACCACCTGATTATTTTTATTCCAATTGCTCTTTTTTAAATAATCTGAACTTCCACACAACCTTTATACTATGGACATATGCTTATTAACCAGCATCTCTGATGGGGACGTCATTGTGTATTTTAGGATCATCTGTTCTTTGACAATGCAAATATCTAAGCTATGGTACACGTTGTATGCAACTTTACAAGAACATTCAAACTAAACACAAACATACCAGTCCATCTACAAATCACCCAATTCACAGTGTAGTTTTACTTAAAAAGGATGTCCTAACAGGAAGAAAAAGAATAATGAAGCCACGAAATGTTTGACCATATTTAACTATTGAACTGTCTAGAAAAGGCGTTTATAGTGCTATAACTTCCATTGCCGTGCAAAGCATACCGAATAACGCGCTAGCGCGTTATGACTAGTTTGCTTTGCACGGCAATGGAAGTTATAGCACTATAAACGCCATTTCTGGACAGTTTAATGGTTATATTTACATTTCGCATTTTTTGAAAATCTTATTTTTGTTTTTGAATCCTGAAATAGATTTAAAACACTGTCGTGAACGACATGCAAATTCAATTCCTGGAACAGCCTATCAATGACGTCACGGACATAGGTGTCAGCAAGAAAGAGTGACGTCACATTAGCAAGTGCAGTTATAGTCCTATAACTTCATTTGGTCTAAAACAGAGTTTAATACAATCAAACACCATAAATGTAAATATAATCATTGTAATTTTGAGCTTTTCAGAGTATTTTCCGAATAGTCACCCTTATAGTGCGTAAAGTTTGACCTGGCCGTTTGAACTTTAATTCGAATAGTAGGTTGGGCTAACAGACTACTGTGTGATTTCGTTAAGATAGCATGTTTCATTAACCCGGTATACCCATTATAACTAACGTCTTTCCTTATATATGAACTTTATATCATGTTACTATGATCTATAGTCTATAGTCTCTCAATTGCATAATGTATATATCTGTCTGAATATTCAAATCAAAGGTCAAACGGCCAGGTCAAACTTGACGCATTATATAATACTATTGACTGTTATTAAACCATTGAACTGTCTAGATATAACCTTTATAGTGCTATAACTTCCTTTGCCGTGCAAAGCAAACGCGCTAGCGCTCTTGTATGACATGTAATTTTGATCAATTGAACAATCAATCTATGACATCACGCCTATAGATACAAGCAAAAATGAGGGACATTACTTTAACAAATGTGATTGTAGTCTTGTAATTACATTTGGTGTCAAACAAAATTAATATTATAAACAAATAAGAAATGTAAATATTATTGATTTTAACATTATTGTTTAGGTTGTTTGGCGGTAGTAGATGATAAGATGACTGGAATAATCACGAGTCCAAACTACCCGCTGATTTATCCAAATAACAAGAAATGCGTAACCATTATCCGTGCACCTCTACCAGATCATTTTATCAGACTCAATGTGACATTTATGGATATCGAAGAGGACGAAAATTGCACATTTGATTTCCTAGAAATCTACGACAACGAGGATGAAGGTATTCTTTATTTATTTATTTATTTATTCATTTATTTATTTATTATTTATTTATTTATTTATTTATTTATTTATCATAAACACAAACATACCTTCCATGTTTAAATCACAGCCCGAAAGCAAAGTAAAAAGTATAAAAAATATTGTAGATTAGGTTAAGCACGTAACGTGAACTTTCACAAAGTAGGGGAGTGAGGTCGGGTGCTTCGTAGTAAGCATATTCTTCATACTTAGCTAGCTACAACGAGTAAAGAGTTGAGTTGATAATGGTATTTAACGCCCCAGTCAAGAATATTTCACTTATATCGAGACGTTGCCAGCTATAGGCGAAGGTGCAGAATTTTGCCTGTGCATTGCGCTAATGGCATTATACAGCAGGTTCTTTAGCTTGCCAAGCCCACCGTGACATATACCCTCGTTTATTTTAAGTTCTAATCCGAAAGAACCGTGACTTTTATTTCGTAATGCCGAGTGCTTGGCTACAACGACCATGTGTTTAATTAAATTGAGAATGAAAAAAGCATGTAATTTTGACACACCAAGTGTATCCAGGATAATTTGGATACAGACACATTCTTCTTTTTAACACTTTTGTGGTGACGATCCAATAAATCAAAAACAAACATACTAATCCATGCCCGAATCACAATCAAGAAGCAAAGTAAAAAACTTTGGAACTGTCAAGTCAGGTTAGACACGTGAACTTCCACCAGGGAAGTGAGGCCAGGTGCTCCGAAAGGGTAAGCAATTCCTGTTTAGCTAGCTACACCCGCCACATGTGTAATTAAAATTGTGTGAAAGGAAGATGGAAATATGAGACGTCAAATACATGCAGGGCAATCTTGGACACAGAGACATCAAACTTATCAACAATACTGTGATGACAGCCATACAACTTTTTGAGGGCCTTGATAAGCCTAGGCTTGCAATATCCCTGAGTCAACAATTTATTTGCAAGCAGCCTACTTCGTTGTACTTGAAAGCTTTGATAAGCGAAGGCTAGCAATATATTTAATTTCTATTTCTCTGTTCTTGTATTTAATTTGCATGTCAAAGTACATTAATTGCCAATTTTAATTTATATTTAATTACAAGCATTCTGCAATGTTTTGTTTTTAAAGATTGATTGCGCTTCTAATAAATTGGGAATTGTCTTCTGTGTCGATAGCATGATTTTAATATTTAGTTACCATCGATTTAATGGACGGAATCCATTACTATTTTCAACTAATATTATTATTCATATTATTATTATAATTATTATTAAGTCAGAGAATCAACAAGTGGAAGACTCTGTGGTACATTAAATGGTGAAAAAATTTATGAATCTAAAGACAACAATATAAAGCTGGTGTTTACTTCAGATAATATGATCGGTTTGACCGGATTTACTGCTCAGTTCGATGTTATACCCCGAGATGGTAAGACAAAGTTACATTTAACAATACAAGGCACTTCACAAACAAAAACATAACAGTCCAAGGTCAAATCACAACATAATTGCCAGAAAACGTAGGAAGACTGAAAAAAAACATATATTTTCAGAGGACTTAAAATGCACATAAATACGACCTGTTTAGTACATCTAGTGGGCTACAAACTCAAAAATACCGTTTCAAGAACAAATTAAAGTCCCAAAAGCAAATTAAAAATAAAAACATTGTAAATTAATTTGAAAAATATAAACTTGAACCAGATAAGTGTGGCGGTGGCTTTATGAAATACATATGCATTCATTTGTCCAGAACCAGTGCGCAAATAATTGTAAAACTTATTAAGGGTATTTCATGACCAAAGATATGTTTGAGAAGTTGGTTGACCTTGATATGATTATAAAACGATGTTAATATTTAATCAACTTAGAAAGGGTCAAACGTAGCGCCAATGCATTAAGCCTTACCAAGTTTGAATATGTTTAAACAACATTCTTAACCTCATGTGATTTTCGTGTCGTATAGTAATTGTCCTTCTATTGTGTAACATAAAATTTATGTTTTCATTTCGTGACATCTGCTCTCTATAATTCTTTTATTTTGGATTTCCAGTTTGTTTTCCTAGATGTAAAGAAAATCAAATTTGTGTTCGCCATGCAGACGTTTTTGAGTAAGTAAGAAAAATAATGATAATCATAAAAAAACACTTTCGAGTCAAATAATTCTATGGTACCGGGGTCCTCAGTTTAGAAACTCGAAATTTTTTTAACGGTTACAAGAACAAGAATTTTGATAATTATAGACAAAAGAATACTTGCTTTCTCTAAAACAAGCTTTATTTTGCAAGAACTCATCAGATATTGTTATTTTTTTTACAAAAGATGCAATTAAGTATTTCGGATCATGTGTTCATGTGTTCATGTGTTTGTAAATACAAGTATGAATGAGTCATTTGTATAAAAATTGTATGATATCTAATTTTTAAGTGCGTTATTGTGTTTTACGACCAAATTAAGGTTATTTCATTGATATAGACGCGATCAGTTCTTTGAAACTAGATTACCTTGAGAAAACCACAATCCTTCAGCAAACGGAGAAACCAATTCGTTCTCACACTTATGTTCTGCATGGTTGATTGAATCTAGACTGTAAAATGTCTCTGATATTGACTATTTGAAAATTTGTTTGTTTTAATGTTGTTTTCGTAAAATAATCAGTTCTTGAGACGAGGCTTTAGTTATTAATCTCAAGGATTAATCTAAACAGGGTTTCATGAATTGCTGAGTTTTTGCAAGTATACCTATTCTGCTTTGTACTAGTGCGTATATAAAGCTATCGTTAGTATGCTAGTACACGCCCGCCTACGGTGTTGTTCATAAACATTACATACCACTAAATCTTTTTAACTGGTGTCAACCCAACCAATTAAAAGTCCAGCGACAAGGAAAACCCCATCACACTTGTGGTATACCGGGAATTTTAATCTATAACCACTCAGTCACCGCAATACCCCCCAAAAAGTGATAAAATATTTTAATTTGAACTTAAAAATTATCATTTTATGGATTTTAGATGTGTGACAGGATCCCTTTGTGTAAACAATGTTTGTGAGAATGGGAAATGTATTCAGACAACTACAGGACCTAACTGTTATTGTCCACCGGGATTTGATGGGATGTTCTGTCAAAATATCATAAATGAGGAGGTAAACCATTTTCAATTTTAATTCGGTGTTTTCTTGGAAACCTCAAAATTATCATATTTTACCATAAAAAATGGTGAAATATGTTTTATCGTTGATGGCTTAATCTACAATATTTTGTATTTTTGTTCTTTACTTAAAAAAACTGTGCAGTCCAAGATTTTTTTCAACATGACGTTTAATTCCCTTCTTTTCCCAAATACATATTTTGGATGTATAAATCGTGATTTTTATATGAAACAGTTTTGTATTTGACTTGCAATTATGACTAATCTATACTGTATTTCACGCAAACAAATAGGAATAATTATCACAAATTATCGTTGCCAATTAACATATCTAGTGGGGCGTCACAAGGAAGTTTGAAATGAAAACGATCGCGATCCTCTAATTTATGATCATATTGTAAAGATAAATAAAAATATAAGCACTGAAACCTTTAGATATGGTAATAATAGTCCTACAAGTACCGCTATTGTACTGGGCTTACTAATCGCAGCGCGCTTACACGTCAGTTAAGAGATCATAATCACCATATCAACTATTTGATGTTCAATTATTACCAATCAAAAACAAACATACTTATCCATTTCCGAATCAAATCCAGAAGCAAAGTAAAAACTTTGGAACCGACAAGTCAGGTTAGACACGTGAACTTCCACCAGGGAAGTGAGGCCGGGTGCTCCGGAAGGGTAAGCACCTCCTGTATAGCTAGCTACACCCGTCACGTGTGTAATCAAAATTGTGTGAAAGGAACATGGAACTATGAGACGTCAAATATATCCAAGGCAATCCTGGACACAGAGACATCAAACTTATCAACAATACTGTGATGACGGCCATAAAACTTTTTGAGGGCCTTGATAAGTCTAGGCTTGCAATATCCCTGAGTCAACAATTTATTTGCAAGCAGCCTACTTCGTTGTACAAGGTCCCCGTAGTGGGAACAAGCTCTACCATAGCGTATTAATTGGGAAACAAATACACCATAAGCAGGAGAAGCAGGTATATCATTTTCCGCTAGTCCTTGAAAGATCTACTAAACATTTGTGATTCAATAAACACTAATCTATTTATGTTGAAAATATTCAATTATGTTGTTAAATTTGATATCTCTCTCTAGCACGATGGACAACCTGTCCTGAAATTCACGAAAGTACCAAATGATGAACATATTCAAAGAGGAAGACGTGTCCTATTAGAATGCAGAGTTAATGATAGAATGGCAGAGTATACGTGGTATGTAATTAACATATCTGTTTTAATTAAAGCAATCATTTTAAGCTTCCAATTGTCTAAAGCCGAGGTAAATACTTCAACCTGCTGCCCAAGCCAGAGGTTAAAACTTTCACTTGACCAAGTCCGAGATAAAAACTTCAATTTACCATGTTCGAGTGGAAAAACTCCCAATTGTCGAAATTGGAGTTAAAACTGACAATTATCCAAGTTTGAGGCAAAAACTTCCACCTATCTATTTTAAAAGTTGTAACTTTATTTTGCCAAGGTCTGGGGAAAATAAACCTTCTTTATACATTGTTTTACCATTAGGCTGTATGCAGATTTAATGATACAAAGTGATTCTGGTCGAGTTCAGGTGTTACCTGGAGGTGTATTAGACATCAGATCGTTTGATGAAAACTTTGAAGGTGTATATAAATGTCTAGCCAGTACGCAGAATGATTTTGCCGAGTTTACGTTCCGATTGACTATGGTGGAAGATTGTAATCTGGGTGAGTGAAACAAATTAATTCTTTTTTGTTCTTCTTGCACTGAATATCCCTTTTTGTAGATAAGTTTGATGTTTCTGTGTCCAGGATTGCCCTGGATATATTTGACGTCTCATAGTTCCATGTTCCTTTCACACAATTTTGATTTAACACGTGGCGGGTGTAGCTAGATAAACAGGAGGTGCTTACCCTTCCGGAGCACCTGGCCTCACTTCCCTGGTGGAAGTTCACGTGTCTAACCTAACTTGTCAGTTCCAAAATTTTTACTTTGCTTCTGGATTGTGATTTGGACATGGATTAGTATGTTTGTTTTTGATTAGACTGTCAAAAGTCGGAGAGTTTCCGTATTCAGTATTCTGAATATATGTTTTTATGCATTTAATTTCATTGTGTTTTGCACTTTATACTACCTCATTAACAACAGTGTCTAGAGAAATTCATTTTGTGTTTTTTATGAACCGAATCTCTTTTTGTGTAATTTTAAACTGACTTTTTAAAATATTATATTCTGGTAAAATAGATAAGTTGGATTTTAAGAGCATGCAAATAACAACGACATGGAAACAATTTTGTAATTACTTTTAGCAACTCTCTCAAATATAGAGCTATATTTATTTATGTGTGATGCGATTTATGGTACTCAATTAATATATTAATCATAATACCAGGTATGATTAGTGTTTTTGTCGTAAAATAAATTTGATTGGTTGTTTTCTTCACAAATGGAGGTCAACGAATATACGTGGATGTCTGTTTCATCAAATTGTTCATAAATTGACTTTGGTCAAATGACACGGGACTTGCATGCTTTATTTCCAAGGGCATATAATTGGCACATATTTCTTTATACATTATGCTTTCTATTTTAGATGTTGAAGTGCCACCTCGTAACATAGTATCTGTTGAAGGATCAACAGCGTTGTTTTCATGTTACATTCCAGCAGCTACAGAGATCCAGTGGTTTAAAGATGACATAATGCTTCTTCCTTCTGTTACTGACCGTTTATCAGTAAGCTTTCAATGAACAATTATCTTTTAAGATATAGAGTTTAGTATTTATGGTAACCATTTCTTTCATTCGATACATTCTGGTGATATTTAGATCATGTAAAAGTTTTATGACCCTAAATGGGATATCATCATATTTATTGCTGGTCCGAATCTCTTGGTTTTTTAAACACATGTTTTCATATATGTTATGTATTTTAATTCATCATTCCGTTAGCTGTAATATAACGAGTAGAATGTAGTTACCATTTTGCCATTTGGATGTTGATCTAGTTTTAGGACCCTGAATGAGATACCATTTCACATTATTCATCCGAATTCCAGGCTTTTTAACAAATGTTCCCATGCATTTTATCTTGTGTTTTGTTCTTATTTAGTTTGCTACATGTGAATTTTTCTTTGTACCTAGTATTAATTAGATTTTTCTCTATTTCACCTTTCTTTGTTTTTTCAGGTTCTAGGATATGGTTATTACTTGACGATAGATTCAGTAACTTTAAGCGATGCTGGCCAATATAAATGTAAAGCAAGGAGTGAATACGGATGTTATGTTGAACGATCAGCTTCACTCTCTGTGACAGAGAAAGAAGAGGAACAAGGGGGTTTGTCTTTACTTTATTTATTTTATAATATGGGTGTATGTCTGCGTGTATGCAAATCTGTGTGTAATAAAATCATGTATTAACATTTTATGATAGCAGTTTTTTATGCAGGGTCATGAGGCTAACTCTCTTTCGACTGATATGTTTGGTTTTTATTGATGTTACAGTAATATAATTTTGCTATACTTTCATTTTAAACTGAAAAAATACAGAAAAAAGTTTTTATAGAAATTATTCTTGAATACTCAACATTGAAAGTCTTCGTTTGTAACTTTTACTTTTTTTTTATCGTTTTAGTTTGTGGCCGTACACAGGGCAATAAGGACCTTACAGAGACACTAACAAGTAGAATAAGTGGCGGTAAAACAGTTGATTACGGTTCTACCCCATGGCACGTCATCATTAGAGCCAAGAAACAGGTATCGAACTTGGGTTTGAATTTACACTAATTAATTATGACTCTCAATCTCGGATATTTTAAGTTAAGAGTAGTTAAAATGTTATTGTACGTATGCCACTGTGGTTAAGATTATTCGGGAAATATTTGACGTTCCATATTTTCATGTTGCTTTCATTCTCAGCTTTGATTTCACGTTGATTTTAGATTTACAGGGCTATACTTTTTTGGAGCACTAGGCCTCACGTTCCTACGTTACGAGACTAACATGCATTTTCAATTTCTGTCTACAGAATAATAAACGTAACTAGAAACCGCGTATAATGAGTCTCAATGAATATCTTTTATTATTAGTGAACATTTATAACCTGGCTATTGTGACATTGCTGACATTTTTGCCCTGTTCATGCATTTCAGCTTTTTTGTATTTTATTTTAACAGAAAAAGACATTCTGCGGAGGAAGTCTCATATCGGAAGATTGGGTTGTCACTGCTGCCCATTGTATATCGCACTATCAAAAAGAATTCCATGAGCCATTTGTAAAAGAAAATATAGAATTGTATCTAGGGACAGATTTCTGTGATGGAAAGAATGGAACAAAAAGAAAAATACAAAGGTTCATAATCCATCAGAATTTTAGTCAGCGAGCTCCGTACGATAACGATATAGCTTTGATTAAACTAGATTCACCAATTAATTACACGGATATGATTAAACCAATTTGCACCAAACCGTTTGGACTTGTTAATGACATGTTTTTTGCAAGGCGAGTTGGAAGAAAAGTTGGACGAGTCATAGGCTGTGGTCGTAAATATGAAAATATTGAAGAAGTTCCGACAAAACTTCACGATGTTTATGTGCCAAATGTGGACAGGGATCTTTGTGATCGGGCCGATATAGGACATAGGAATTTTACTGATTCAATGTTTTGTGCGGGATACGACAGAGCATACTTTGGTGACGCGTGTTACGGTGACAGCGGAGGATCATTGACTATGCAGATGTCTCGGAATGACCCCTGGATTCTTGTTGGACTCGTTTCCTGGGGTGTTGGGTGTGACAGATCAGGACATTATGGATATTATACAAACGTAGCAATGTTTGTTGACTGGATTAATCAGCAAACATCATTTTGAATTAGACCATGGTCAAAGTTACATAAACACTTCAACAATCTCAACAATCCATAAAACGCCTTAATGTGTATTAAAGACTACTTAACTAGAGCAGAAAATGTCATTTCGCACTCTTAAAAGCTCTTTTGAAATATATCGAGTGCATTAAAATTTAATCTCTTTGGGAAAATGCAATGTCAAAATCTCGAAACATTATAACCACTCCAATAAATGTTGGCTAATATTTTGACCAAGTCTATATAATTTGTAACAATTTTGAATATAATTTCACAAAGGCAATGCTTTTTTAATTCCTCTTATGTTCTTGTCTTACACTGTAAAGTATGTGGAATAATTGAGCGCTCTATGTAACACCATTTGGCTCCAGTACTCGTTCATTGTATGAAACCTCAAATAGATAGATTTTTTCTTTTGTCTTTGCATTGTCTTGTTTCTTGATATAATCACTCTTAATCATTGTTCTTTGTTCATGTCACATGTTTATAATGCGTTTTATGAATACCATAACTAATTGTTCCTAAAAATAAAAGTTCTCATAGATCTGGCAGGTGTGTGTTAAAGACAAAGCAATGACGACCAGCGTTTAAGCCTTTGTAAGATTTAAATAATTCAAATATTTGTTAGACTGTGCTCGATTCATTTAAGTAGATCAAGCTTCCGCGTAGTTAGAATTTATTATAGTTTTGAATTTCGATACCAGGTGGCACTTTTTTATTTATAACGATATGGTAGTATTAGCTAACACTTAATGAATTTGTTAATGTTTTGGATCGTTGTGAGCGACTCAGCTAGAAGAAACAAATTTCTCACTCTCTGTGTCATTACATAATTATAAATTTGTTGATTTTACAGTACAAGACGACCGTTGCACAATACAATTATTCATCAGCAGTTCAATCACCAAGATTATGAAAATGTGTCATGACCTCGAAACAAGGTCATATCGGCAAGGTCAAGGTCGCGGGAAAACATTAATGTTGGGAACAGGGTAAATTTGGCCCGCAATAATCTATACTGACAGTGTTCATCGCGGCCTTTGCCCATGAATTAATTCGCACACTATCTTTTTTGACTGATTCAATGTTATTGATTAAACCTTGATTTTTGCATTTATTAGCTGTGAACAACAACATATTTTAGATACAAGGTGCTCAAGTTCCTTATATAAGATGATTTCCAGTTCGTTTACTGCAGGTCAATGTTTTTTGTTCTGGAAACTCGTACAAAAATACTGAACTGACTGACTCGATATTACTGCATAAATGTTGATTGAACGCGTTAAACTTCATTTTTTCCATGCTATATAAATTGTACATGACATTGAACCGCATGCTAAAAATTGATAGCTTTAGAAAAAAAAACAGTTGACACAAAACATCCATTTAGTAATGGGAAACAAACAGCGATTAGTGGAAAAACGGAAATGGGTGCCTGATTGATTAAAACTCGGCTAGTTTACCCATTGTTCCAAGTCAAAACAAATATGTCTTTACACGGTTAAGTAGTCTTGAACGCTGTGTGGCTTTCTGGTTTATTTCTTCTCACGCCATCACTTAATGACATAAAATATGCTACAGGGTGAAACAATATTACTCGGTTTTGAAATTAAAATGTATCATGTATTACTTATGTGTGTCTTGTGACTTATTGGGGAGCCTCAGGACACTTACTACTTACGGATCAAAGCTCCTCATACCGATTAGATTTCCAATCGCAATGGGTGAGGTCCTAGTGTTAGAATTATTTTTTCAGTTCGCGTGGTTAAGACAAGTTCGGTGATATTTCCTAGGCACTTTATTTTCTCCACCATCCCTGAACTGGCCACCTCGATACTTGAACTGGGACGTTAACCTTTCTTCGACTATATTTGTTAGGTTTATGTTGACGTAGCCTCAATTGACGTATCGCCGGCCACGCCCACAATGTTCCGTCAAATGGCCGGATGCTTGATTTACACGCAAAAAGAATGAAAACTCGACCTGAATGGCGCCATTTATGACGTCACTGACACTTGTACGTCATTAGTTGCCGTGACGTTGCTTTGGTACCGTGATGGCGGCCAGTGTCAGAACATTGTGGGCGTGGTCGGCGATACGTCAATTTCTTAGCGTTTATTTTTTAATGTCAACATGTTCGTCTCTATGGTAGTATGGTATTACAGCATCGGCTTACGGATTTGTATCGCCTAAGTTAGAATTCCTATTCTAGCAGATCCTAATTTGAAGTGTTCAGTTCACTTGCCAAGATCAGTAATTTACTCTGAATCCTTCCGTTGTTAAAGTTTATCCGACGAAAATGCTAAGAAATGTACACATTTAGATCAGCTAAATAGTAAATAAATGAACGTTCATATGCATGCTTAAAATGTTTAAATACTGTGAAAGTATTAATGTTCACAGTGTAATAATTTCATAAAAGCGCATATTCAAAAACGCGAAAATTTAACTACATGTATGCGGTTATGTTTAAATTTCATTTCCCTCGAAAATAAATACACGCGAAATTGAATACGTTTACGTTATATACGTTTTATCATATTACTCAGAAGACATTATCCTGATCATGTTTGGATATCATAACTAGCTCCTTAAACTTTTTCCAAAAAATGTCATTTGATCTCTGATAATGAAAATTTCTAGTCACATTTTTAATTTTGTCTATATACATATTCTTAATTGATTATGATTTAAATTGCAATCAAACCTCAAACATAAAATTAGAATAGACAAAAATGTCAATTTTAATTCTGATTGTAAACCCGTAACTCCCTCAATTCGATACGCGTACGGATATAGCATAACCATACATCCATTTATACGAATAGGTTAGCTAAAACGTAAGATTGGACCATGTATGGATAAAAATCCGACACAAAGATACACTCCATGTTCAAACCACATCTTTAAAGCTAGAAACTTGGATTAAAAACTTGAAATTCCACCAAAGAAGTAAGGCCGGGTGACCTAATGTCTAGCTAAACACGTATGTAACAAAATTAGAAATTAAAGTAATATTGAACTATGGGACGTCAAATATAAGCGGCTTACTTTTGGATTCAGACACATCAAACCGTTTGAGAGCCTAGATAAGCATAGACTTACAATATCCTTGCATTAACCATATATATTTGTAAGCAGATTGCATTGTTGTATAGATTTCTTTGTAGTGGAAACAAGGTTTATCCTAGTGTTTTAATTGTGAGACAAATACACCATAAACAGGTATCATATAATGACCTACCCTGTATCTGGAAAGCCTGTATACTTAACAACGGAAGGAAATTTAACGCACTTCAATATTTAAATAAAAATATCATGGTGTTTTTATACATCAAAAACGCTACTTTTGTCAATCTCAATCAGTACAAATATTCTTAATGGATAAATAATCAACGGTTATAAAAACAAGTAAAATATCTTATGTTTTCAGTAAACACTGTGTCTTAAATCTGGACTGATTGCTTCAAGAAGCGTGTTTTTAAATTGTATTAGGGTTTGATTTATCACTATTACTGAATTCATCACTAAAACGATGAATAGTGAATCTTAAACCTGAAAATCACTTCAAATGTGTATGTTTTCAGATATTTTGGTGAATTTTTGTTTTATACTAACTCTTAATCTAATCAACTGTTTTGACCTGTTATCAAGAGCAATTTAAAAAAATGAATTGTTCAAAATTCAACACCACGCCATTTGAGGATATTGCCATCAACACCACGAACTTTGCAAAAACTGTTTTCAACGCAACAATTTTTGAGGACACTTCTTTCAACAATACTACGAGCATTGATGGAACTACTTTAAATCTAAAACGGAACGATGGTATTACTGTTACAGTGGAAATGTTATCTTTACTGAGGAAAGTGTTCTACTCAATAATCATTCCGGTAGTGACATTAATTGGACTTTTCGGAAATACTTCTACAATGGTTATATTCTGGAGAACAAGAAAAATGAAGACATTTACGGCTAGTTTGTTCTTTTTGACGGTCACCGATTTGACATTTTTATGTTTTTCATCAGTGACTGTAATGATTCAAAATCTTAAGATATATCAACCAGCTATAGGACAGAAGGTCCAGGCAATTTTGGCGTCGGAATTCATGACGTTGTTCTATCTCTTCCGATGTTTAGCGTCCGTTTTACCGTTTCTGATTTCCATCGAAAGGCTGATTTTGATTGCGTTTCCTTTTCAGGCCAAGTATATTTTGACTAAGAAATTTTGTTTGGCTTTTGTAATATGTACTTTTCTTTTTATAAGCGCCTGGTTTGTTCCGTATGCCTTTGTTTTGGAATACGACGTGATTAGAAACGTCACCACTGGAAATGAAATGTACATCATCAAGGAAACGGCTTTCGGAAAACGCAAAGATTTGTTGAACGGTATAAAAAATGCTGAGGTAATTTTATATCGAATAATTCCTGTCTTTACAACAATACTTATCAATATCCTGATTATAATTCTACTGCTAAGGAATCTCAGACAAAAGATATCGATGAATAGTCACAAAATTTCAGACGAGACACGGGAAATGCGCGTTACCAAAACAACCGTTATCGTTACCATCGTATACACCTTGTGTGGCCTTCCGACAGCAATAAGTCGTTTGATAGTAATCGCCGATGTGAATAGCGAAAATTACGCATTTTCTTCAAATGCTCAACGTCTTTTCTCCATAATCACATTCAATTTGGACATAATTAATTCGTCGGTTAATTTTATTATCTATTTCTTGACAAATAATCGTTACAGGCAAGAGTACAGACGATTGTTTTGCTGCTACAAAAACTCTGTTGAAAATGTTACCCTTAAACGTTGCACAAGTACTGAACCAACTGGTCTCTCTCTGCCAAGTTGGTGATTCACATATTGTTTTAATTTCTACAAAACAGAACAGTTTTGGTTTCGAAACTTTAACACAAAGATAAAGAATTAATGTCTAAACGATAACTCATTTCGATCTCTCGTTATCCAAATTTTAACAGCTATTTTTCAGCTGTTATCCGCATCTCTCTGTTATTTTTTTGTCACTAACTAAACACATATTTGCCGAGAATTGACTCTTTTCGTTAGCGCAATGTTAAACTGTTGAAAAGCCTGTACAGTCTGCTGAAAGGACTACGCATTGGGCCAGTTTTTTTCAACAAGGTCAAGTAATTCATAAAATGTGTCGGATTTTGTTTCCTGTTTCTGTTTATAGCAGTGTGAACTTGATATCCTTTAAGACTGATCTATGTTGCTCTTTCGTGTCCCTGTTAGAACGATTCGTATCATGATAACCAATTCCCATTTCTTAGATAGTAACGCTAGTTTTTAAACATTGTGCTACGAAGATATCCTATGATGGATTTAGTCCATGACTAGCTTTTTATACGTTGGTTGTTTTTAATCATGCGCTGAGTTATTTCCCTGTGCTTTGTTAAGTTAGATAGTTAACGAACGTGGTTTAGATGTATTTGATGTTTGTTTTAAGTTATGGTTTTGTTGTGTGGATGTTCTTATCACAGCCTAGGGTGTATAAGATTACACATGAACTGACGTGATCTGTTGTATTTTCAATCAGAGAGGCATTTTAAAAGTTAAGCTTTGATTACATGTGTTATAAAGACAAACTGCAAGTCCATGGCTGTTCCAATATAAATGTAATGCTATATATCGCAAAGAATTGTTGTGACGTAATTTTCGTTATAAATATTTCAAAATATATATTTTATTTATTTGAGGTAATCTCAATATCTGAATTGTTTTAGTATCAGTAAAACTGTGAGTAAATAAATAGTAAAACGAATTTACAATATTTGTTTTAATGTTTTGATTCAAGTCATGGTACAATATAAATAATCAACATTTACACGTGGTGTATCGTCGAATGAAACACAAATAGACGTTAATATTTATATGATTATGAGTATATCTATCGATGGGTTCGCCACCTCTTGATTTACTCTTTCGCATTTGAGTTGCTATCCGTGTTTCAGTCGACGATGTGCTACGGATAGATGTTGATCATTGCATAATTATTCCATGTCATGATGGTTTAGTTTGTTGTGCGTTGCCCCAGCAATTTTTCAGCTTTCCTGTCCATATATTTTTTTCTTACAAATTTTAAGGAGCAATCTACATATTAGTTCGACTAATATTGGTTTTTGTTCAAAAATCTGCTTTGTACCAGTGAATGCTGACAACAAACGTTACTAGGGGTACTGAACTAATATACATCACAGACCATTCGTCCCCCTACCAACTGACAAAAGCCTACAAATAACCCACGTTGTCATTTGCGATTAACCCAGGTTGCATCCAGTGGTGAAACGCGCTAACGCCTTAACGACACCCTTATATTCTATTCAGAGATAATATGAGACCTTTTCCTGTATTAAAATCAGAATACATTTATCATTAAACAGTATAATTTATTTCATTTTTATCTCAAAACAACTATTTATTTATGCATATGATATTTAGCAATTATTGTTTAAACCTTTATCATCTTGCAACGTCACTTAAAAGTATGCTTACTCCTATAAATCAGAACATGTGCTCTAAAATCATGAAATTTTGCAGGTGCCTATCAGTTAATTTATTATGTCTGTCTTTCATACATTTATTGCCTTTGAATGATGGGGATATGAACATTTGTTCACCCACAACAAGTCTGAATCTAACTTGTTAAGGGTGAACAAATGTTTATATCCCCCTCATTCAAAGGCAATAAATTGTTTATTATACCGAATGATATCCATCGTATTAAGGAAAGCGAAAAAAAAAAGAAATATTCTTTTAAAAAGACAGCCTGAAAACATCAATCATTCTCCGATGCATTGGTGTTTCTCCTATTAGAGACCAACGCCATAACGTCGTAACCGATTCTTTATCGATGGCATCATATTATTGAAATGTCATGATGTACTATGTTCCGAAGGTGTGGGATATGATGTTGTCAGAGGGATACACAATGTTTTCTTCCATCTTCCTATGTTGGAGATAGAGATTTCCGCTTGAATAAACAATGGTAGAAATCTTCACCTCCACGTGCTTATCTTCACCTCCTCGTGCGGCTTTCAGTGACGTCACAATCAAAGGACAATTGAATAACGTCATATTGTGGAGACATGACGTCGTCTTGCGGGAAAATGACACCCCAGTCTCCAAAATTTAGATATTTTTACTGCGTTTCAAATGTTTATTTTGGGAGATTATAATAAATGGCTTTGTTTTCTAGTTAATACGTCTTGTATAAACCAAACCAGGTACATTCTGTCCGATGGTCATATTTATTTTTATGAACAACGTTTAATAACAAAATTAGATTTACAAAGGTGACGTCGATGTCGATGTGACTGATACGTCAAGCCAAAAATTGTCATCAAAATGGAAGAAAAAAAATCAATCATGAGTTTATCCATGTAGGATAGGGAAATCTCACCCGAGGAGTTGAATATTTATGTCAGAGACGAGGCTTCCCATTTCGCAGCTACCTCTGTGGTAGGTCAGTTGGTAGAGTTTTCGCCCCGTAAGTAGAAGGTTGTAGGTTTGAACCACGGCCGGGTCTGACCCAAGACTTGAAAGTGGGTAGTGACTGTTCTTTCGCCAAGCACTCGGCATTATGAAATGAAAGTCACGGTTCTTTCGGATGGGAACTAAAAATAAATGAGGTCCGTGTCACGGTGGGCTTGGCACGCTAAAGAACCCTGCTGTATAATGTCATAAGCGCAACGCACAGGCAAAATTTCTGCACTTTCGCCAATAGCTGGCGACGTCTCGATATAAGTGAAATATTTTTGACTGGGTCATTAAACACCGTTACTCTCTCACTCACTCCTATCCTTCATGGATACTCATGATATATTCTATTATTCTCCACCCTGATCACATGATCCAACGATCCAATTTAATTAAAGATAGTATCGTATTTTTCTCATGAGGTATAATAATAACAATTGTAATGCTATTAGAACTCATATAAAAATAATCCAAATATTTTCTGGTTTTTCAAAATGTTACTTCTCTTCACTCTGCTGCAGAGAAAGACACAAATCAAATATTTCAAAGATTTGAATGGCACGGTTAAAATCAATTATTCATTTATTTACATTATTAGCCGAGTCGTTGCTAAAAATCCTTATTTCGATCTAATCAATGCATTATAACTCCTTTAATACACCAAAACATTTTTGGATGGGTATTTACTATGGTAATTTTTTTTACAAAATGGCGGCGTGTTTCGTGTGACGTCATGGTGACGAAAGAATTTATTATTTACTGAGGCTCGCAAGGTGTACAATGAAGGGTAGCTCAAAGGTCCGGTAGAGTTTAAAATTTTGAATTTACGTCAATTTTTTCAAAAGGTTGAAAATGCAGAAAGGTAGTTCACTTTATTACTTTATTACTTTATTACATTAATTTTGGTCATTCCAGATACGCAAAAATCAATCCGTTTTTGAGCTGCACTAACCTACGTAAATAGTCTGACTTTTTCGTCATGACTACGTAACATAAAGAACCCCGCAATTTCGTAAAAAAAGATCGAGTCTTGTTTCAACGTTTCTGTCTTTCACTTGCATTGTGCCATTTTTTTTTGTTGTTTGCGTTTGTTATTGCACATTTTAAGTTACAAATTTTCCACACTACTGACTAATTATTACCACAACGTCAGTCAAAAGTCAGGAGTTTTATTATCAGTGATCCCAATATGTGTCTGTTCTGTCGAGTCTTGTTTCAACGTTTCTGTCTTTCACTTGCATTGTGTCATGTTTTTGTTGTTTGCGTTTGTTATTGCACAATACATATTTTAAGTTACAAATTTTTAACACTAGTGACTATTTATTACCACAACGTCCGTCAAAAGTCAGGAGTTTTAATATCAGTGATCCCAATATGTGTCTGTTCTGTCGAGTCTTGTTTCAACGTTTCTGTTTTTCACTTGCATTGTGGTATGTTTTTGTTATTTGCGTTTGTTATTGCACAATACATATTTTAAGTTACAAATTTTTAACACTAGTGACTATTTATTACCACAACGTCCGTCAAAAGTCAGGAGTTTTATTACCAGTGATCCCAATATGTATCTGTTCTGTCGAGTCTTGTTTCAACGTTTCTGTCTTTTACCGGTACTTGACCACTGCTGTAGCTCAGTTGGTAGAGTGCTCTCTCCGTAAGTTCGAACCCCGACCGGGTCTGTTCTTTCGCCAAGCACTCGGCATTGCGAAATTAAAGTCACGAGCTCCCGTGTCACGGTGGGCTTGGTACGATAAAGAACCCTGTTTTATAATGCCATCAGCGCAACGACGCACAGGCAAAATTTCTACACCTTCGCCTTTAGCTGGCGACGTCTCGATATAAGTGAAATATTCTTGACTGGGACGTTAAACACCATTACTCACTCGCTAGCTTTTACCGGTACTTGCATTGTTTCGTGGGTTTTTGTGCCATTACTACACTAGCAAAATACATGTTTTCGGTTACATAAGTTCTCCTGCATGTGGACTTAGGTCTTCCCCATTTTCTTTTCTCCCTCTGGCTGCCACACTAGTGCTGTCTTGCAGTCATATGATCCATAACTTCCATACGTGGATATTTATTACTGTGAGACCCACCAAAAGTCAGGAGTTTTATATAAGTATCTGTTTTTACAATATATGCTTGTTTCATTCTAGTCTCTAATTTGATGTCTGTTCAATCAGGCGTTCTTAGAAATGATCATTTACAAAGAGAACAATAACAATGTCTGTAAATGTAAGGAGTGGCGTCTATTGTTAATAACAGTTCATCAAGGTATGAATGTTCGCACATAGTTTTTTGACCCAATGATATTGCAAGCCTAGACTTATCACGTCCCTTTAAATTTTTATGGCCGTCATCACAGTATTGTAGATTAATTTGATGTCTCTGAGTCCAGGGTCGCCCTGAATATATCTTACGTCACATAGTACCATATTCCTTACAACAAATTTTGATTACACATGTGGCGGGTGTAGCTAGCTAAACATGACGTGCTTACCCTTCCGTAGCACCCGGTCTCACTTCCCTGGTGTCTAACCTAACTTGTCAGTTTCAAAGTGTTTAATTTTTCTTCTGGATTGTGATTCGGACATGGACAAGCACATGTATGTTTGTTTTGGTTGTTTTTGTAAAAACAGGCAATGGGACAAATCAACCGAAAACCGTTTCACAATTTATGGGATTTGCACCAGTCTGCTTTAACAGTTAAAATCTTAATAAACGAATGAAAACAATCCTTAAAAACAAATCATAGACCCAAATACTGACTTGAACACCAATGGAGAATTAAATAACACGACCAATATAAGACTGTTACCATGGAAACCAAAAATTATATAATTAAATAACAAATGTCTGTACAGGTGACTGAATTTTAAAATAGAAGGAACCAGACCTAGACCAGACATTACGAAACAAAACTAGACATAAACACTGACTAGAAAACAACCGGGGTAATTAAATTAAACGATCACAACAAGGAACACGGATATTATTATGAAAACTACTTATATAAACAAATGTCTGTACACGTGACTGACCGTTGCATAGTATTACCTACCCTAGATCTAAATACTGACGACAAAAGCAATTGGAATAATTAAATAACACGATCGACTTAAGAATGTTACTATGGAAACCAAAAAGAAAATGATTGTACATACATGTGACTAAATTATGAAATAGTATCTTTTAGTCCTTAACTTACATAAAAACTGACGCGAAAACTAATTGGGAAATTAAACTATGATACAGACATGTCGAAAGTGTAGCATCTAGTTAACGAATTATAATTAGTCCATTGTCAGCTATATCTATATAAATTTTTATTATATAGCAATAAATGCTTCACATAGAAATTAAACGATAAATCCCGAGGTGTTAGCGTGCAATATTTAGGGACGCGTCGCCAATAAAACTAATTTGCGACAGTATAACCACCGATATAGGTCTGCAAATCGAAAACTACAAGACAGTTATTCCTATTCTAATTCAAAACATACTCAAGTTTAAAGGATCTAGTAAGCATTTTCTGAAAGCCATACTATGAATAACTCGGAGATTTTCAAATCCATTTGAACTGGTTGAGACAGATCACACGAACCATTTCCCGCATTTATTGGATTTCTCTGACTTTTAAATCTAATTCTACGAAAAAGTAAAGTGCCTTCCGGATGAGACACGATCACTTAGACACTACATTGATGACGTCATAATCATTTTACGCAAGAACGTCAACAAAATTTGATGACGTCATTTTCCGAAGACACGATGCAAATATTTGTTTACAAATCGAGTTTAGGCGTCTGAGTAAAAGATTCTTACACCACTAACAGTGTAATATTTTCAATGACAGGAAAATATTCATCCTCGATTGTTATATCTCTGTCATACCCTGTGTAAGTTTCCATTAATCCATCAAAATAGTTCAGTACCGCATGCGCACATGCAAGTACCCGAAAAATTTGAAGAGTATATTGTGGTTCTACTGTCGGAATTTGCGACAGTATATCAATGGTTATACTGTCGCAAATTGTTGACGAGCGTTACATACAGAATGAATTAGAATTGCTGACATTTGCACGCTAACTTTGTTGCAGTCCGAGGTTTCCCGAATCGTTTCTTTTTTTTCATTTAGCAAGCTTTGCCAAATGATGCTGTTGTTTAATATGAAAATAGGCATTGCCAATGCCGGGAAATGTCCAAATTTATTATCGGTTTATTGTGTACACAAACACACACACCCAAAAAAGGGATGGCACACATTATTTTGTCTTACCAAATACTACTAAAAGTAGTGGGACTGACTATAGTTAACTACTGCCGAGTTCTTGCGTCATCTTTCAATCATGTTCTGTCACACAGAACTGAGTTTTGGTATGATCTTTCCAGGGACACAAAAGGCTATTCAATTACCCAATGTAGTGAATATACTAATCCATACCACAACATTCTCACGTTGTAATGTCTTCTGAAGTTCTTATCTTGAGTCACCTTTTACCATACCATGCGAATAATTTAATCTACTGATTAATGGATTGCATAAATAACTACTCCTGTTTCTTAAAACAAGATGTGTATCATATCACAGTTCAAGATTGCCATATTCAATTGATGAAGCAGTTATACCAATGAAAAACAAACATACTAATCCATGTCCAAATCACAATCCAGGAGTAAAGTAAAACAAACTTTGAAACTGACAAGTTAGGTTAAACACGCAAACTTCCACCAAGGAAGTGAGACCGAGTTTTCTGGAAGGGTAAGCACCTTCTGTTAGCTAGCTACACCGGCCACGTGTGTAATCAATATTAAGTGAAGGGAACAAGAAACTAACATCCACATGTCAATATTAAACACAGAGACATCAAACTTGTCAACAATACAGTGATGATGGTCATAAAACTTTTTGCCGAAGGCCCTGATAAGCCTAGGCTTGCAATATCCCTTGGTCAACAATTTATTCTGTTTGTGACCGCCTTGGTTGCTCAATGGTATAACATCCTCCTGGAGAGTGAAAGGTTTTTGGTTCCAACCTGACTTGTGTTATACATGACAATACTTTAAAATTTGAGTTTCTCCTTCCTCATTTTGCAAGCCACATTTGGCTTAGAGGATAGACTATCGACTGGTTATAGAATATCAATACGTGATATCGCGATTACTCTTTCGTCGGAACTCTCTAGTGATGAAGATAGAAAGGCGTTGTTTTCTGGGACAAACATGGCAACAAATCGGCGTCCGTCACAACCCAGACGAGATTTGATCATCAGAAAATTATTAGAGTCGTTAAAAAGAGAAGAACTGTGTCAATACGTCGGAGAACACGATGTTAATCATTCTAATGAAAGAAAAGAAGAGTTGCTGGCCCTTTGTTTACATACGGCGAGATTGAACGTACCTGTTATAGACAGGGTGACAATTGTGGCATCCAGAACACCAGGCGACGGACAGTGCGCGACAGAAAAGTTTTAGAACCTGTCAACGAGTTTACAATGGTCCAGCGATTTACGGGGGTTGTCAACAATTGCCATGTTAGATGTTGGTTAGTTCTTGTTGTCATAGTGTGGTTGGTCAAAGCAGAGAATCCATGATAGAAAGAAGGACAGCACGCCTATCGGCTGCATTCAAGTGGCCATGCCCATGATGTTCAGAGAGCAGATATAGGTATGTACAGTCGTTGTATAATAATAATTATTATTATTATAAATCGTTTATTGAGAAAACTGAATTTTGTGTTCACTCCATATTAGCACTTGTTTCTGGTATTTAAAAAATAACACTGTTATATTTTGGGTATATAGTGTAATTTTTTAAATATCAGAAACAAGTGCCTGTAAATGCTTCAGATGGACCAGGGTCTGATCCTGAGGCCACTCTGAAGCACCGGGGTCTGTAAAAAGATTATAAAAAATATATGGTCAAATTACAGTAACTACTGTAAAATAAAAATAATAATAAAAACAAATATGGTCACATAACTATTTTGACCAAATTTCTTTTTTTTAAATTGTTACAGGGCCCTGTGTCTAAACAGGTACACTTAGGATGGTTTCAGTAAATATTTTATGGTTTTAAGGTGTCACATGTATGCATTTGAAACACTTTAAGAACCATTTCAAAATGGTTCTTTATAATGCCAACTTGATTAGAAAATCAAATGACCAAATTCAGTCCCATAACCCAATTTGGGGGACTATTCAATATACATATAAACTATAGTGTGGGTCCCTATAAAGACCCCATATTTGAAGATCACTGACTTTTCAATAATTATCCCCTTTTCATTAACAGATCTGAATCCTACTCAGATTCAAATGAAAGTCTAGATTTTGATGAACATAATCTGTATATAATAGACATAATTCAGAAATATAGAGATGACAATATTAACCAATTTATGGATGAAGATGACATAAAAATGTTAGCAAATGTACTACTGGCCAATCAGATAAATATTTATGGAATTATCAAAGGAGGTGCAGACTAACAATCACAGTTTTATAGTGCTTTACATTATAGGAGAAACAATTCACCTTACAGAGTGAGAACTTGCCATATTATATTCAGATTTTGGGACAAATGGCAGTGTGTCGTGCACCTTTTTGTGACTTTATTCTTTATACACAGAAAGGTATTTATATTGAACATGTACCATTCAGTACAAATTTATGGAACACTGTATTAACTAAACTCAAAGTTTTCTGTCAGAATTGTTTATATCCTTCACTCTTATCTGCTTTGTAATTTTTAGGTAAGAAAGTTATTTAAAAATGAATTAATTTAATGAAGAATTTATTCAGCTGTTTCATTCATTCTTCATCAGGAATGATGATTAGCAGGGGCGCAGGGGTCAATGGCTACTAAAACTCAATCTGGGGCCCTTAATGTTTACATGTTTTAGCTATTTATTACTATCACAACTTCTTTGCTGAAGTGAGCTGGGTCCCCAACTCAAAAAAGTTCAAATTTGTCCCTGTTTCATTCAAATTGTTGAGCAGTAACTCCGTAAGTAACATGTCTATAGCTGGCAATGTCTCAATATAAGTTAAATATTCTTGACTGGGCATTAAACACTATTACTTATCTCAACTCATTGATCAGTAACAAGTATGATGAACCAAATGAGAACTGTTGTAATTGTATACAGCCCTGAAGGTATTTAAAAATTTAAATGTAATGATATTGTACTGAAAAATTGCTGATCAAATAAGAGAGCCCTCATTGCATCAAGATCAAATTACATCTAGTGTATCTGATCAAATTTCATCAGCTGATGGATGCATATGTGTTGTACTTGTGAAAACTTAAAATTCTTTAAGATATTCAAATTTACAAAATGGACAGACAAGATAGTTATCTGTATATGTAGTTTACAGTACATTATCATATCTACATTCTATTTGTATTTATTTACGAGAGGTGAATGTCATTTCATGATCAGCCTGAGATTGCTTTAACTTTTAAAATGTGCCTTGTTCTTCCCAAGTGTTTTAATTTTAAACACTTGTATATCAACATCACTCGTACCTTATAAATTATAATGGATTTATGAAATAGATTAATTTATTTTTTGAATTTTTTTATTAGTTAGAACCACAGATGTTCAAGAATTTCATATTTTTAGTCAAAACAATTTTTCAAAATGTGTACCAGTCACTTTATAGTTGGTGTCTTATGTAGAAGCAATATGCAGCCTATTCTCTACAGAGTTGGGTGAATCCACAATGATTTTAAGACTCATCACTAACACTGTCTTGTAAACATTTTACAATAAATTATGAAAATCATTTCAGAAAATCTGTAATATTCTTACATGTTTGAACCCACAGCCCTTAATTTTAAAGCCAGTAACTACACCTCTTACATGACAAGATGCTGGTTAAATGTGATTGATTGAAGGGTGTGTTACATCCTAGTGAAGAATATTTCACTTATATTGAGACTTCACCATCTATAGTCATACAGGTGAATTGACTGATTTTTTTAAAATCCTTTCAGAGTGCTTAGAACAATAGGGGGATTATTTAGCCACACACAGGACTTCCATTTTAAGTCTCTTTGGTTTGAATCCCAATCTCCCAAATACATAGCAAGCAATTTAACATCTCAGCTACCATGACAAGAAAATGAATTCATAAAATGTTGCCTGAAGCACAAGTCAGGCTCTTTGCAAGTAAATCAGTTAATTCACACAAAATCAGCTGAAAAAACTTTCATCTGATGTGTTTTAATCCCTCCTGTGAAAAATTACATTACTACTTTATCTTTATTTAGGTTCAGTCAATATATTCATTATTATTAGTCTGATTGAATTAAAAAATATGCCTCCAGTCAAGATTATTTCACTTACATCAAGATCATGAAAGTGCTGCTAAATGCAGAAAATATAACTATGCATTTTACTAAAATTATATGGTGATAGGCCAGGGTAGCATGTCATGTATAATGACAATGGAGGAGGGGGTCTTTCACTATCAAGGTCTCGTCCAATATTCATTTAAATCAACATGTAGCAGCACACTTTACCAAATGAGCTGAATATCAATTGTTTTACTGTCAAACCAATTAATTACCAGAGCACTGGTTCATGTGATGTCTCATTTCACCTAATACATATCCATGGGTAGCAGACAAATGACTCATCTAACCCAGATTCCTTTATTAATCTTATTTTCTATACAGGCGTCATTCTTGGCCTTCCAGATTCGTCCCATTGTCGTTACGGCGTCTCGATGATTATTTTGTTTCCCTGCCTTTCCCCCGTTGTTAAAAGTGGTTACACCTAAACAGTGAGGGACATAGAATAAGTGGTATGGGCTCTGCATCTTCACAATGTGAAAAGCAGACAACTAAATGGCGGAAATCGTAGCGGAGATTTCCTGACAAGGTGGTATTTATCTGCTGCTCTAATCTATCTCTACGGATTAATCTTAGCCAATTTTTTTCTTACACTTCGTACCTTTGGAAGTGAAAAAAAAGAAATATTGACATTTCCCTTCTACTATCGGCCGCACAGCCTTTAGCAACGTAATGTAAAGTCGGCATTGTTTTGTCAAGCCATGCTGACATTCATGTTTACACTGGTTACGGTTGTCCCGCAAATCTCGCGAGATTTACGGGACAACATACTTTTCGCGCCTTCATCACTAAAAAGTTCTGAAACGTTAGGTAACTCCCGGTAATCGCGATATCACGTATTGGGAGTGAAATGCTTGTCTGTGGCATGCTGACTCTGTGAGGCAGCACCTTCAACGCACAACCCGATATGAATACAGTGGTATGAGGGTAAGCTCCTTTTACACCTTCAACATTCACAGGCATATATTACCATGATGAGAATTTTCTAAAGCACGGATCATTGCAAGTAACAAATGATATGATTAAAACTTGACAGGCTTGCACCGAAATAATGTTAATTTTAGCCCAGCCCCCTTAAGTTTCACTGCATGAAGAGCCTCAGCCCCGGAGAGTTGAAAATGCTTTTTCACTTATATCGAGACGGTTAATTCTAGGATGGCGGGTTGGCGTTTTTTTCACCCCAGTCAAGATTAGTCATTATTCACCTAAATTAAAATGGAACATTCTGGGATGATATACTAGAAAGATGTTGCTTTAAGATTAATATTGAAATGGCCACTTCTGTGGATGGAGGAGTGGAAATTGGCATTTATTCACTTATACCAACTTTTTTTCGAGAACCAAGTCTGGGATATTAAAGAAGGTAATGTTGATATTACCCTATTTAAAATTTTTATATTCATTCCCAGAACTGTAAATTATTGGAATCTCCTGCCAGCATCGGTAGTCCAGTCGCCATCCCTGGAGGTTTTCAAGGATTCAATTCAGACCTTACCTAAGTGGATTTCAACTACAGTCAGCTGCTAACACAACATGAATGTTTTATTGTTGTTATTTTCATCACAAATTTTTAGGACAGCGGTCCATCTCATTGCACAACATGTACAGTTTCCTCATCAGTTTTGTCCAAGCTAGATTTTTGATGAGTGCTATCATTGTAGTTGAAATTTTTAGTCAGCATCTTAAAGTCAAACTGGTCCAGGCACAGGGGCTCGGGGAATATTATTTAAGTTTATATAGGTGTCAAGATCGTATTATTCTGTTGTTTTATGGAGAATAATACGATCTAATATTCCCCGAGCCCCTGTGGTCCACCTCGATCAGCTGATCATGATATCCACGTCACATGTAAACAAACAGAGGATTTGTCAATATTTACATTAAATTCGGAATAAATGTCAATAAATTTTATCTGTATTTTCATAAAAATGATTATTGGGACAATATGTTAATTAATTCTTTCGAAAGGCGCATTTTATTATTTTTCTTAAAAATCGATCATTTGTGACAACGTCTTCCCGTCCTGGCGAACGCCATTTTTGTTTACACTGCATTCAGCGAGGGTCACATATGCACTCAAAATTTCCATTCAATTAAGTAATAATATGTGAAAAAGTGTTACCGTAGAAGTCATATACTGTGGTTATGCTAACCTCGTAATAGGTTTGTGTCAGATAACTATGGTTATCAATTTATCTGACTTGAAATCGGCAAATTTTGTATCTTCCCGCATTGTATACTGTGTGATCATGATTGATGCACATGGGAAAGCCGGTCGCTGATTGGCTTACAGTGGTTATCGATCTGAATTGAACTTTGACCCCATCAAAAGAAATCACGTCATCGCGAATCTTGAAACGCTACACTTGGAGATCAGCCAGAATGGCGAAAAAAAGTAAATATTTGGTATTCGATCAACCTATTTAAATTATTACTTGTTTCAATAAATTATTTTCACGATAATCGTTTTTTGGTCTCATTTCTGATGTACGAGACGGGCGAGATTTCCCCCCATATGGAGCTCACTTCCTGTCGATTTGACCCCTTTGAAACAATGGCCTTGAGAAAAGTGGTGCACGCGCGGCGTCAAATGATTTGGACGGTCTTTGGAATTTATCCACAATTTTTATGACGTCATAATACATACGTGTTACCTATAGACGGGAAATTCACGGCGCTTCGCGCTGGGACATTTCCCATATGACGTCATGCGATTATTGCCGACGTCATCGCTGTGTTGTTGTCATATTGCATTAGTTCTTATATCAATTTACAAGATCTAGTGTAATATTTGTGTATTGTGCAAAAAAAATGGTATCTTAGGTGAGTAAACAAAATTGATTTTGCTATATAATAAAGGGTTATTGAACTGATATTGTGATACTCGCAATCTCGTGCAAATGTCGAATCAACTCGGGACATTATTTCACAATATCAGTTCAATAACCCTATATTACACAGCTATATGTTATGTATATTTATGCATCTTTTTGGTAACTAGCTATCCATATTCCGGCTATAAGACAGCTGAGCTTCGACACCATACTGTAACCTTATCAGTGTTAACCCTCTTGTTTCCAAATTAATTTTCAGCGCAACGTTGGTAGTGCATAATTGAAGTTCACAATGCGAAATGATATGACGTCAACAAGAAAACATTACGTCAGACGCGTTTGTAGTCACATGACGTCATCAGTTAATTGTAGATTATAATCTCAATAGTCAACATTTTGATTTTTGTTCATTTTACAAAAAAAAAAAAAAAAAAAAAAAAAAAAAGTATTTCTTCGTCTGTATATATCTAAGTCTTTGTCAATTCCGTTGAAAGGACATATATGTGTCCGTATGGCAGGCTGTCGGTAGAGGACACATATGTCCGTGTGACAGCAAGATCAAGAGGGTTTAACATTCTACCGCGCTGTATATTATTATAGAGCCGTGATATAATTTCCCGGTGTCAGGATAATGAACCGATGAGGCATGGCTTTATTGATTGGATGAAGTTTTACGTCCCAGTCAAGAATATTTAAAGACCTAACCAGCTATAGGTATAGTTACAGACATTTTTACCTTTGCAGTGTGTTCAGGACAGTATTTAGCGTGACAAGCCTGTCGTGGCACAGGGCTTCGTGTTTTAGGTCTCTTTCGAAAAACCTCTTGACTTTTATTTCTATAAGGCCGAGTGTTTTGCGAAAAAACAGCCACTATATGTTTTCAAGTCTTGGGTCAGACCCGACCGGGGAACGAACTTCGAACCCACGATTTCTCACATACGGAGCGATAATTCTATCACCGAGCTACTGTACTGGTGGAAACACACATGCAATAGCTGTGCGTGTGTGTGTGTACATGTGACTGAATTTTTAAATGGTGTTATACAATAAACAAAGCCGGAATATCTCGTGACATTTAATTTGTTTGAAAGGTTAACAATTGCATTCTTCACACGTTGTAGAACGATATTGACGTCATAGCATTGTAATTAGAAAGGACAACTCTAATTATACAACGAAATTAAGCAGATTTTATTTTATGAAGAGAGAGAGAGAGAGAGAGAGAGAATTTACAAGATTAACACTGTGTCCTTTTATATATTCTGTATTCAACCTACAATTGTCTGTCCTTCGTTTAGCCTGGAAATAGAATTTATAAAAATTATAAAAGACTTAATTTTTACTTTACAACAATTTTTAAGTCCTGATCACCAAACAAATTAACGTTTGAACGTGCTATTTTTGGTCCCGAATGCCATTTATTTAAAGTGCATCTAAAGCGCTGGGTTTTTAGTCCCTGTTGCCAAGCGATGTATAATGCTAGTTTTTAGTCCTGATTGTCAAACATCTACTAGAATTAAATCGCTGGGTTTTTTTAAAGTCCCGAATGCCAAACTATCTAAAGTGCATCTAAAGCGTTGGTTTTTTTTATCCCTAGTGTTAAACTACCTAAAGTGCATCTAAAGCGTTTTTAGCCCTGTTGCCAAACGTTGTATAGTGTTGGTTTTTTAGTCCCGATTGCCAAAACATCTAATAAATCTCTGGGTTTTTTTAAAAGTTCCGATTACCAAACCATTTAAAGCGCTGGTTTTCGGGCCAAAGAAACTTTTCCACCTTGGATCGCATAACACTTGTTTTAACATATTGTTACATAAGTGTTCGCCATTCTGTTTGCCATAGGTAGGTTATCATTCTTACTAGTTGTTTTATCAAAATCAAACATACTCATCCATGTCAAAATCCAAATCCAAAAGCAAAGTTAAACCTTTGAAACTGACAGTTTTAGTTTAGCACGTGAACTTCAACCAGGGAATTAAGGCCGGGGGAGGGGGAGGGGAGCGCCATCTATTTATGTAGCTACAACCGTCGCGTATGTAATCAAAATGGAGGATTTAATAATTACTGTACACTGTAGATGCTGCGTGTAATCTATTTCAATTTAAGCTATGCCAACAATCGACTTGTTTTTAACATTGAATGATCCACTAAATAATTAATAATTTCCTTAAGAGCATGAAGACTTTTTCGGTTGTGTAACCTATTATGACAAGACACGCATCAAAACCAACATGCCTTTAAATTAGTTTGGAGAGGAATTCTTACCCCAAACGCATGAAAACATATTCGATTGTGTACCTTGTTGTGAAAAGAACCACATCAAAACAAATATGTCTATAATTTCGTTTAGAGGGGAATGCTTACCTCAAACGCATGGAAACATATTCGGTTGTGTACCTTGTTGTCAAAAAAAGAAAAAAAAAAAAAATTAAACCAATATGTTTGGAGGTGTCATGTGCTACTTTTGAATTTTCTTAAAATAATATAATTCAAAGGTTTGTCATGTGCTACTTTTGAATTATACATGTATTATTTCATAAAAATTCAAAAGTAGCACCTGATAGAGGAATATTTACCTCAAACGCATGAAAACATATTCGGTTGTGTACCTTGTTGTAAAAAAAAACCCACATCCAAACCATATGTTTGGAGGTGTCGTGTGCTACTTTTGAATTTTTATAAAATAATATAATTCAAAAGTATGTCATGTGCTACTAAATTATATTATTTCATAAAAAATCATAAGTACGCATGATAAAGGAATATTTACCTCAAACGCATGAAAACATATTCTGTTGTGTGCCTTGTTGTTAAAAGAACCACATCCGAACCAATATGTCTATAATTTCGTATAGAAGGCAATGCTTACCTCAAACGCATGTATACTTGTTCGGTTGTGTGCCTTGTTGTGAAATAAATTTAACTAACACATACCTATTTTCACAGACAAAGTGATATTTGCTGTCACATGGGGGGTCATTCCATCTGAAACCTAGGTTTTCAGGCAGGATCGCTACACAATCTTCATTGTGGCTTCCGTCATTAGGTTCCCCATGAGCCCAGTAGGTAAAGCCAAAACGTGTGTGACTTTTAGTCCACACATATACTCCTTCTGACTCGATATCGTTTCCGCCAATCCAAAGTTGTGCTGTTATATTTCAATATTAAGTAATAATTATTAGTATGCAGTCAGTCAAATTCATTAAAGTAAAGAATAGACTTTTTTCTTTTGAATAATTCGTATAACCTGATTGGACCAGTTTCCCGAAAGAATATGTCCCACCTGTTTCAGTCTTCAAAAAGACACCTTAAATACCTAAATAATCTAAAAAATTAACAAAATTATTAAAATTTGAATTTCTACAATATTTAACTAAAAAGAAAGCGAATGTATATAAAACATGTCCTGCTTATCAGTATTCAAAATTACTCTGCGTATATTTGACGTCTCTTAGTTCAATGCTCCGTAAGTGGGAGTGGGAGGTCGTGAGTTCGAACCCCGACCGGGTCTGACCAAAGACTTGAAAGTGGGTAGTGACTGTTCTTTCGCCAAGCATTCGGCATTACGAAATTAAAGCCACGGTTCTTTCGGATGGGAACTTAAAACGAGGTCCCGCGTCACGGTGGGCTTGGCACGTTAAAGAACCCTGCTGTATAATGCCATCAGCGCAACACACAGGCAAAATTTCTGCATCTTCGCATAAAACTGGCTACGTCTCGATATAAGTGAAATATTCTTGACTGGGACGTTAAACACCATTATTTAACTCTTAGTTCAATGTGGCGCGTTTGGCTAGTTAGACATGAGATGATCACTCTTCCTAAGCACCCGGCTTCACGTAAAAGTGTTTTAACTTAAATTTACAGTTTTTAAAGATTTTTATTGTTTTTGGGATTGAGATTTGTACATGGGCCGGTATCTTCGTGTGCTTTGTACATGGGCCGGTATTTTCGTGTGATTTGTACATGTGCCGGTATCTTCGTGTGATTTGTACATGGACCGGTATCTTCGTGTGATTTGTACATGGGCCGGTATCTTCGTGTGATTTGTACATGGACCGGTATCTTCGTGTGATTTGTACATGGACCGGTATCTTCGTGTGTTTTTACATGTGCCGGTAATTGTGTGATTTGTACATGTGCCGGTATCTTGGTATTATTTCTTCGCCTTCGCCTACAGCTGGCGACGTCTCGACATAAGTGAAATATTCTTGACTGGGACGTTAAACATCATTTCTCAACTCAACTGTTAATATTTCTGTATCTCTTCTCCAAGTGTTTCTTCGGGTTCGTCTTTTTCATTTTCTCTTTGAGTTTCACACAGGGCCTGTTTTGTGTTGTTGTTGTTGGCAGGTTTCTTGATGTCGCGACCCATCCATCCCTATTTCCGCTTTTGTGTTATTTGGGAATTTACGCAGGCCTAAATTATGACGATTTCTATTTCAAAAGTATACATTTGTATTTAGTACATACCCGTTATTTGTTTTCCCTTAAGCCAGTTTACTATAAAATTGTTTTCGTCGCTGTTTTCGATTTCCAGAAGATATCCGCCCAATAGATGACAATAATTCTTTAAAAAAGATAATTAATAATAAAAATTAATAAATATGAAAGAAAAGGAAACTAGAACTGTCTCATGAGAGCTAAATGCCCCCTGCCCCAAAATTTAATGTTTTCCATTGACCTTGATTTTTTAATGTCACTTTGGTTCAAGGTCATGACCTTTTGACCATGAAGATTTTATGACAGTTGCCGTAAGAGTTATAAGATTATGGACAGTTTGAATGAAATGAAGTCATGTATGGACAGGATGGGCCTTAAACTTGAAGAAACCACTAGAGTCAAGAGTGTGGTGCACCGTGTAGAGGTGGTGGGATTCGATAAGTAAAGTGCCTTGACTACAGCCATTTTGTTCCGGTCAGAAGATTCATACACAGTAAGTTTACCGGTTGCTAAGGTATCAAAATATTTCTCTGGTCGACGCTAGTTAAGGTTTCAGTATATAATTCAGATCCTTTAGACGAACATTTTCATACCATAATTTAACAGCCCCATATCCCCGATACTCATGTCATCTCTGTTTTGTAGGTAAGTAAGCCTAGGGAAGGGGGGGTTAGAATATAGCCAATTATACACCTAACCGATCCGGTATTTCTAAGCATTAGCGAGCAAACACGCCTTGAACAATTTTCGATAATTTTTGTGATGTCTGCACTTCGTTCCTCTCACGTCTACCAGGTATATATACGTATACAAAAGTTTTTCGGCATTTTCATTGACAAAAATTACCTCAGCACCACCCCAGTTATCAGTAACGTGGTCAACCAGGAGATAACACGAATTCTGGTAATACGTCCAACCGTCATGGCAATCCAACATTAAACAGCATTCTGCAATTAAACGTTGATCAAAGTTAATATATTTCTCACCAAATGACAACCTAGAATCCAACCTGTGTATATAAGCTCATTTCACCTAAGCGTTATGTTATCAATTATAGCATTTATATAACCCATCTAATAATATACCAAGTTAAATGTCTTAAAACATGATATAGCCAAACTTTGATATCTATTTTTATGCCTGACTCTGTAGTTTGTCCATATTTGTACAAAATTGCTAAATACGTATCACGTTTTGCCATATTTAGATATTTAACAAATTCACACATCGAAACCAAGTGACAGCATTCTAAAATTACACGTTGATCATCGTTAATATATTTCTCAGCGGTTTTTTATTGGTAAAATACCGTTATTAATGTTAAATGTATACATTAAATTATTGTGATCTACTATATTGTATGTAGTTTGTTAGTTCGCTTGTTTGTTGGATTTCTCTGGGAACTCTGGTTTCCTCCACCATCCATAAAGTGATGGCCTCAACGATAGTGAAATAATCTTTGCTTGGGCGTAAACATTCTCACTCCACTCCGCTCTAGTTTGTCAGTTTGCTTGCCGAATCGTTTTTGTCTCTCTGAGCAGTGACTCCGGTTTCCTCTACCATCCATAACTGGTCGCCTTGATAAAAGTGAAAGGAACTCGACTGAGACATACAAGACTATTAAGCCGATCAACCATTCAAGATATTAGTGCATTATTAATGAGATGGGTTTCGCCCGTGTCCATGGTATCATAAGATATTAATAAACTCTCGCGGGTTTGATTGTTCAACACTTAAAAAAGGATAATGACTGTTTTTTTCGCCAAGCACTCACCATCATGAAATGAAAATCACGGTTCTCTCGGATGGGAACTGAAAATGACCTAGGTATGTAACAAATCCTAATAAAGTCCGACGCCTCATGAAGTTAGGAGTTGTCACAGAGGTACCCTGTCACGATAGGTATGTAACAAATCCTTATAATGTCCGACGCCTAATGAAGTTAGGAGTTGTTACAGAGGTACTCTGTCACGATGGGTATGTAACAACTTCTAATAAAGTCCGACGCCTAATGGAGTTAGGAGTTGTCACAGAGGTACCCTGTCACGATGGGTATGTAACAAATCCTAATAAAGTCCGACGCCTAATGAAGTTAGGAGTTGTTACAGAGGTACCCTGTCACGATGGGTATGTAACAACTCCTAATAAAGTCCGACGCCTAATGAAGTTAGGAGTTGTCACAGAGGTACCCTGTCACGATGGGTATGTGACAACTTCTAATAAAGTCCGACGCCTAATGAAGTTAGGAGTTGTTACAGAGGTACCCTGTCACGATGGGTATGTAACAACTCCTAATAAAGTCCGACGCCTAATGAAGTTAGGAGTTGTCACAGAGGTACCCTGTCACGATGGGTATGTGACAACTTCTAATAAAGTCCGACGCCTAATGATGTTAGGAGTTGTTACAGAGGTACCCTGTCACGATGGGTATGTAACAAATCCTAATAAAGTCCGACGCCTAATGAAGTTAGGAGTTGTCACAGAGGTACCCTGTCACGATGGGTATGTAACAAATCCTAATAAAGTCCGACGCCTAATGAAGTTAGGAGTTGTTACAGAGGTACCTTGTCACGATGGGCATGTAACAAATCCTAATAAAGTCCGACGCCTAATGAAGTTAGGAGTTGTTACAGAGGTACCCTGTCACGATGGGTATGTAACAAATCCTAATAAAGTCCGACGCCTAATGAAGTTAGGAGTTGTCACAGAGGTACCCTGTCACGATGGGCATGTAACAAATCCTAATAAAGTCCGACGCCTAATGAAGTTAGGAGTTGTCACAGAGGTACCCTGTCACGATGGGTATGTAACAAATCCTAATAAAGTCCGACGCTTAATGAAGTTAGGAGTTGTTACAGAGGTACCCTGTCACGATGGGTATGTAACAAATCCTAATAAAGTCCGACGCCTAATGAAGTTAGGAGTTGTCACAGAGGTACCTTGTCACGATGGGTATGTAACAAATTCTAATAAAGTACGACGCCTAATGAAGTTAGGAGTTGTTACAGAGGTACCCTGTCACGATGGGTATGTAACAACTTCTAATAAAGTCCGACGCCTAATGAAGTTAGGAGTTGTTACAGAGGTACCCTTTTACGATGGGCATGTAACAAATCCTAATAAAGTCCGACGCCTAATGAAGTTAGGAGTTGTTACAGAGGTACCCTGTCACGATGGGTATGTAACAAATCCTAATAAAGTCCGACGCCTAATGAAGTTAGGAGTTGTCACAGAGGTACCCTGTCACGATGGGTATGTAACAAATCCTAATAAAGTCCGACGCCTAATGAAGTTAGGAGTTGTCACAGAGGTACCCTGTCACGATGGGTATGTAACAAATCCTAATAAAGTACGACGCCTAATGAAGTTAGGAGTTGTTACAGAGGTACCCTGTCACGATGGGCATGTAACAAATCCTAATAAAGTCCGACGCCTAATGAAGTTAGGAGTTGTTACAGAGGTACCCTTTCACGATGGGTTTGTAACAAATCCTAATAAAGTCCGACGCCTAATGAAGTTAGGAGTTGTCAAAGAGGTAACCTGTCACGATGGGTATGTAACAAATCCTAATAAAATACGACGCCTAATGAAGTTAGGAGTTGTTACAGAGGTACCCTGTCACGATGGGTATGTAACAACTTCTAATAAAGTCCGACGCCTAATGAAGTTAGGAGTTTTTACAGAGGTACCCTGTCACGATGGGTATGTAACAAATCCTAATAAAGTCCGACGCCTAATGAAGTTAGGAGTTGTTACAGAGGTACCCTGTCACGATGGGCATGTAACAAATCCTAATAAAGTCCGACGCCTAATGAAATTAGGAGTTGTCACAGAGGTACCCTGTCACGATGGGTATGTAACAAATCCTAATAAAGTCCGACGCCTAATGAAGTTAGGAGTTGTTACAGAGGTACCCTGTCACGATGGGTATGTAACAAATCCTAATAAAGTCCGACGCCTAATGAAGTTAGGAGTTGTCACAGAGGTACCTTGTCCCGATGGGTATGTAACAAATTCTAATAAAGTACGACGCCTAATGAAGTTAGGAGTTGTTACAGAGGTACCCTGTCACGATGGGCATGTAACAAATCCTAATAAAGTCCGACGCCTAATGAAGTTAGGAGTTGTTACAGAGGTACCCTGTCACGATGGGTATGTAACAAATCCTAATAAAGTCCGACGCCTAATGAAGTTAGGAGTTGTCACAGAGTTACCCTGTCACGATGGGGATGTAATTACTTCTAAAAAAGTCCGACGCCTAATGAAGTTAGGAGTTGTTACAGAGGTACCCTTTTACGATGGGTATGTAACAAATCCTAATAAAGTCCGACGCCTAATGAAGTTAGTTGGTTGGTTGGTTGAATGATGCTTAACGTCGCATCAGCAATTTTTCAGCTATTCGCGACGAGAACTATTTAATTAATCTCTATGGATTAATCTATGAACAATTTGGTGTATGCATGTGAAGTGCGAGCGTGTTGTATGGTCTGCCTTGTACTAGCGCGCACTCAGGGCGACTTTACCGTGCTAGCTCACAGAGTCAGTACGCCGCAGACAAGCGTACCACTCCCCCAGTCCATTATACTGATACCAGGTGAATCAGTAAAGGCCAACGGTAAGGAAAATTCACTTTCCCACATGTGGTCCGAGCGGGACTCGAACTCACAGCGGTGAGAGACCCTGGATTTGAAGACTGACGTCTTATCCATTAGGCCACCGCGCCCTCCCTAATGAAGTTAGGAGTTGTTACAGAGGTACCCTGTCACGATGGGTATGTAACAAATCCTAATAAAGTCCGACGCCTAATGAAGTTAGGAGTTGTCACAGAGGTACCCTGTCACGATGGGTATGTAACAAATCCTAATAAAGTCCGACGCCTAATGAAGTTAGGAGTTGTTACAGAGGTACCTTGTCACGATGGGCATGTAACAAATCCTAATAAAGTCCGAAGCCTAATGAAGTTAGGAGTTGTTACAGAGGTACCCTGTCACGATGGGTATGTAACAAATCCTAATAAAGTCCGACGCCTAATGAAGTTAGGAGTTGTCACAGAGTTACCCTGTCACGATGGGGATGTAATTACTTCTAAAAAAGTCCGACGCCTAATGAAGTTAGGAGTTGTTACAGAGGTACCCTTTTACGATGGGTATGTAACAAATCCTAATAAAGTCCGACGCCTAATGAAGTTAGGAGTTGTTACAGAGGTACCCTGTCACGATGGGTATGTAACAAATCCTAATAAAGTCCGACGCCTAATGAAGTTAGGAGTTGTCACAGAGGTACCCTGTCACGATGGGTATGTAACAAATCCTAATAAAGTCCGACGCCTAATGAAGTTAGGAGTTGTTACAGAGGTACCTTGTCACGATGGGCATGTAACAAATCCTAATAAAGTCCGACGCCTAATGAAGTTAGGAGTTGTTACAGAGGTACCCTGTCACGATGGGTATGTAACAAATCCTAATAAAGTCCGACGCCAAATGAAGTTAGGAGTTGTCACAGAGGTACCCTGTCACGATGGGTATGTAACAACTTCTAATAAAGTCTGACGCCTAATGAAGTTAGGAGTTGTCACAGAGGTACCCTGTCACGATGGGTATGTAACAACTTCTAATAAAGTCCGACGCCTAATGAAGTTAGGAGTTTTTACAGAGGTACCCTGTCACGATGGGTATGTAACAAATCCTAATAAAGTCCGACGCCTAATGAAGTTAGGAGTTGTTACAGAGGTACCTTGTCACGATGGGCATGTAACAAATCCTAATAAAGTCCGACGCCTAATGAAGTTAGGAGTTGTCACAGAGGTACCCTGTCACGATGGGTATGTAACAAATCTTAATAAAGTCCGACGCCTAATGAAGTTAGGAGTTGTTACAGAGGTACCCTGTCACGATGGGTATGTAACAAATCCTAATAAAGTCCGACGCCAAATGAAGTTAGGAGTTGTCACAGAGGTACCCTGTCATGATGGGTATGTAACAACTTCTAATAAAGTCGGACGCCTAATAAAGTTAGGAGTTGTTACAGATGTACACTGTCACGATGGGTATGTAACAACTTCTAATAAAGTCCGACGCCTAATGAAGTTAGGAGTTGTCACAGAGGTACCCTGTCACGATGGGTATGTAACAAATCCTGATAAAGTCCGACGCCTAATAAAGTAAGGAGTTGTCACAGAGGTACCCTGTCACGATGGATATGTAACAAATCCTAATAAAGTCCGACGCCTAATGAAGTTAGGAGTTGTCACAGAGGTACCCTGTCACGATGGGTATGTAACAAATCCTAATAAAGTCCGACGCCTAATGAAGTTTGGAGTTGTTACAGAGGTACCCTGTCACGATGGGCATGTAACAAATCCTAATAAAGTCCGACGCCTAGTGAAGTTAGGAGTTGTCACAGAGGTACCCTGTCACGATGGGTATGTAACAAATCCTAATAAAGTCCGACGCCTAATGAAGTTAGGAGTTGTCACAGAGGTACCCTGTCACGATGGGTATGTAACAACTTCTAATAAAGTCCGACGCCTAATGAAGTTAGGAGTTTTTACAGAGGTACCCTGTCACGATGGGTATGTAACAAATCCTAATAAAGTCCGACGCCTAATGAAGTTAGGAGTTGTTACAGAGGTACCTTGTCACGATGGGCATGTAACAAATCCTAATAAAGTCCGACGCCTAATGAAGTTAGGAGTTGTCACAGAGGTACCCTGTCACGATGGGTATGTAACAAATCTTAATAAAGTCCGACGCCTAATGAAGTTAGGAGTTGTCACAGAGGTACCCTGTCACGATGGGCATGTAACAAATCCTAATAAAGTCCGACGCCTAATGAAGTTAGGAGTTGTTACAGAGGTACCCTGTCACGATGGGTATGTAACAAATCCTAATAAAGTCCGACGCCAAATGAAGTTAGGAGTTGTCACAGAGGTACCCTGTCATGATGGGTATGTAACAACTTCTAATAAAGTCGGACGCCTAAAAAAGTTAGGAGTTGTTACAGATGTACACTGTCACGATGGGTATGTAACAACTTCTAATAAAGTCCGACGCCTAATGAAGTTAGGAGTTGTCACAGAGGTACCCTGTCACGATGGGTATGTAACAAATCCTGATAAAGTCCGACGCCTAATAAAGTAAGGAGTTGTCACAGAGGTACCCTGTCACGATGGATATGTAACAAATCCTAATAAAGTCCGACGCCTAATGAAGTTAGGAGTTGTCACAGAGGTACCCTGTCACGATGGGTATGTAACAAATCCTAATAAAGTCCGACGCCTAATGAAGTTTGGAGTTGTTACAGAGGTACCCTGTCACGATGGGCATGTAACAAATCCTAATAAAGTCCGACGCCTAGTGAAGTTAGGAGTTGTCACAGAGGTACCCTGTCACGATGGGTATGTAACAAATCCTAATAAAGTCCGACGCCTAATGAAGTTAGGAGTTGTCACAGAGGTACCCTGTCACGATGGGCATGTAACAAATCCTAATAAAGTCCGACGCCTAATGAAGTTGGGAGTTGTCACAGAGGTACCCTGTCACGATGGGTATGTAACAAATCCTAATAAAGTCCGACGCCTAATGAAGTTAGGAGTTGTTACAGAGGTACCCTGTCACGATGGGTATGTAACAAATCCTAATAAAGTCCGACGCCTAGTGAAGTTAGGAGTTGTCACAGAGGTACCCTGTCACGATGGGTATGTAACAAATCCTAATAAAGTCCGACGCCTAATGAAGTTGGGAGTTGTTACAGAGGTACCCTGTCACGATGGGTATGTAACAAATCCTAATAAAGTCCGACGCCTAATGAAGTTAGGAGTTGTTACAGAGGTACCCTGTCACGATGGGCATGGCAGGATAAAGAACCCTGCTGTAAAATGTACAGGCACAATTTCTGCGCCTTCGCCTATAGCTGTCGACGTCTCGATTTAAGTGAACTGGGACGTTAAACACCATTACTTAACTCATCTCTCGTCACGAATACACATGGCTGAAAAATTGCTGATTCGACGTAAAACTTTACACCCCACAAACCAACCTATGTCTATACACTAATTTTAATAAGCGTTAATTATTACATTTAATATGCCAAGTTAAATGTCTTAAACATGATATAGCTAAATTTTGATGGTTATTTTTATACCCGACTCTGTAGTTGTTCCATATTTGTACAGAATTGCTAAATGCATACTACGTTTTGCCATATTTAGATAAAACAAATTCACACATTGGAACCTGCAGTGACAATGCAAACATCTTGCGTGCAGATAGCTTATGAAAATAAAACACCTGGGAAGCCTCGTGGATGGAGATTCGTTCTTTTATACTAGTAGTAGTTCACTGCGGTAACTTAGTCGGTAGAGTGTTCGCTTTGTAAGTGGGAAGTCATGGGTTCTAACCCCAACGTGGTCTGACCCACGACTTCAAAGTGGGTAGTGACTGTTCTTTCGCCAAACACTTGGCATAACGAAATGAAAGTCACGGTTCTTTCGGATGTGAACTTTAAATAAACGAGGTCCCATGTCAGGGACGGCACGATATAAATAACCCTGTTGGTCGCTTGGTCAGTCGACAAACGGACTTCGACTCCTTTTTTGTTGTAAACTTTCGACAGGTCTGTGCTGTAGCTAACGAGGGACCGAGATGACCCGTCGATTCGAAAATACTTTGTTAGCTTAGGGTTAAACCTTCGACAGGCCTGAAAACCATCTAAATACATCAACATGACTAAATTACTTAGCTTACTAAGAGATACTAAAATCCAAAACCATGTTGATAGGGTGAAACTCCGCTTGTTGCAGGACATTGTTCCTTTTCGGGATCACAGTTTTATCGAAAATTAAGATAACTGTTCTTATCTTCTAGGTCGTCTTAGGGACAAAAAGGTTAAAGATTACCTTTGACGTATCTTTTTTTAAACGAGTTGGTGTAAATTTTACTGATATGCAATCTTGGTCTTATTTATTAAACCACACATGGCAAAATCTTTAAATTTGCACGGTTTGTGTTTAGTTTAAATATTTTATTTTTAAAATCAAATTTTACGAATAGCGCAATGAAACTATTTTACAAATCAGGACCCTGGAACAGGAGTTAAACTCTTATATTAACAAGTTTCCTGAAACGGTTTTTGTTTCATGAAGACTCTCTTTGAAACTAATTGTATTGATGGTGGCATAATAACTAGTGATACAAAGACGTCATTTTTTTCCATGATGCATATATATACAGTACAGTACAGACCTGTCAAAAGTTTAACACCAAGCTAACCAGATAATGGTAGTCATATCGGCCCCATCTTATCTATCTACAGTACAGACCTGTCGAAAGTTTAACACCAAGCTTACCAGTAAATAGTAATCATCTCGGCCCCACCTTATCTACAGTACAGACCTGTCGAAAGTTTTACACCAAGCCAACCAGATAATGGTAATCATCTCGGCCCCATCGTAACTACAGTACAGACCTGTCAAAAGTTTAACACTAAGCTAACCAGTAAATGGTAATCATCTCGGCCCCACCTTATCTTCAGTACAGACCTGTCAAAAGTTTAACACCAAGCCAACCAGTAAATGGTAATCATCTCGGCCCCACCTTATCTACAGTACAGACCTGTCAAAAGTTTAACACCTAGCCAACCAGTAAATGGTAATCATCTCGGCCCCACCTTATCTACAGTACAGACCTGTCAAAAGTTTAACACCTAGCCAACCAGTAAATGGTAATCATCTCGGCCCCACCTTATCTACAGTACAGACCTGTCGAAAGTTTAACACCTAGCCAACCAGTAAATGGTAATCATCTCGGCCCCATCTTTTTTACAGTACAGACCTGTCAAAAGTTTAACACCTAGCCAACCAGTAAATGGTAATCATCTCGGCCCCATCGTAACTACAGTACAGACCTGTCGAAAGTTTAACACCAAGCCAACCAGTAAATGGTAATCATCTCGGCCCCACCTTATCTACAGTACAGACCTGTCGAAAGTTTAACACCAAGCTAACCAGTAAATGGTAATCATCTCGGCCCCATCTTATCTTCAGTACAGACCTGTCGAAAGTTTAACACCAAGCTAACCAGATAATGGTAATCATCTCGGCCCCACCTTATCTACAGTACAGACCTGTCAAAAGTTTAACACCTAGCCAACCAGTAAATGGTAATCATCTCGGCCCCACATTATTTATGTCCTACAGCTTTCGCCAACTTCTGCCTATCTGTTCATAGTTTGCGGACACTAGCTATCCAGCTAAATCTGCAGCCGTGCTCCGTCGCCTCTTCGTCAGCTCAGTGTTAAATTTTCGACAGGTATCCACTGTATATACGAGCGACATAATTTATTCGCTCTTTCAGCGTCCTGTTATCATCTACGTGTACATGTACGTGTCATGAGCACTTGTTTTAAAAAATCGGGAGTAACATATATGATCATTGAACTATCTAATATTTCTGCAAATTACGCTTAACTTGCATTGAAAAAAAAACAGAAAAAAAAAAAAAAATCGAATAAAGTGAATTTTCCCCCTAGGAGAAACAGGAAGTCTGTATGCGCACGCCTATACCCTTCCGGAGCACCCCGCATCCACTTCCGGCATATGCATGGTGGAAGTTCACATGATTTAATTTAATTTTTCGGTTTCAAAGTTGTTGGTTTTAATTATACAACTCTTAGACATTTTCCTAAATAGTTGTAAAAATAACAACAAACCTAATAGTTAGACATTTTATTAAAATATAAGTATCAACAATAAAAAATACATGTGTAGGGAACTTTACATCAATATAAAAATATTGTTACATATACAATTTCATAAAATACACGTATATAAACAATATTTGGCAGTTGTATAAAATGTATTTTTAATGGCTTAGACAGCAAAGAACAGTATGTATTATACGTTTTTTTCGTAATGTTTTAGTCTTCTTAGCAGGCTGCATTTCATTTCCGCGAATTTTTAAAAATTGTTTAACTTCATATTCACGTCAAATGATTGTATACTTCATTTTCGCGAATTACCTGTTGACCAAGTCACAGAAAAATGAATGGTCTTCATAAGGAATGACTATTTGTATTCGCGGAGACGATTTATTTTTATTCGCGGAGATGAAATATTTATTTCGCGGAGATGAAATGCTTATTCACGAAGATGAAATGCACTATCTTAGATTTGTCCAACTCTAGATCTGGTAAAGAGCTTGCTTCAGATGTGGGAGGTCAAGGTTTGAACGCCGACCAAGCTCTGATCAAGACTTAGAAAATAGTTAGTAGTTGTTCTTTCACCAAGCTCTCGGAATTTAGAAATGACGTCACGGGACCCTTCGGAAGAGGGACCTTTAAACCCGATGCCTGTACACTGTATCACGTAAGCGTGAGAAGTCAAAGATCCATTGAACTGAAGCATCGCAATGGTCCAAAACTTTTGCTACTTTACCTTTAGCGGATGACGTCTCTATTTAAGGGAAAAATCCTTGAATGTGCCCTAAAATTCAATCAATCAAATCAATCAAACAATTATTCAGCTTTAGTCATATAGTCCAGAAAGAACAATTCGTACATGGATGATGATGATGATGATGATGATTTCTGGGCGATAGTCCGTCTTTTTTCATACCGACGATGTCATACCATTATTCGTCCAGTTTTCAAAGCGGAGATACCAGTGTGGCGACACCTTTAGGGGTTTCGCGGGAAAGAATGGAACAATCTAGAGGATTTTTTTTGTAGAGTTCATCCACAGAACTTGACACTCAAAAGTTTAACACAGACCTAACGGATAAGTGCCAAACCTACCAATAATTTGGTAAAGAATTGGTTACTTCATTATGGGTACGAATTCAAAACGGTACGTTAAATTTATTTTGGATGATAGGGTCGACTTTAAACAGTTAGTGTGGATTTGATGTGCAAGATAGAAAAAATATAAAAATACCGTCTTTTCCGTCAGATCTTTAACTTTTTTCGGTCAATGGACGACTTTTTCGTGCAATGAACGGTTATTGGAGTGCGTTAAACGTTATTGTTTTCTGAAAAGTCCATTTTTTGCATGTTTCACCCCAAAATTAAGTATGATCCGAAGTTTTCCCAAAATTCTAATCAAGTTTAATAGCTAGATCGCATTAGACTCCATAAACTCAGAGAGTTTGAGGAAAATCCATAATTTTTTTTTCTCAACTTCCTCAAAAGTGCTGTAATACGCTGCTAAAAATGAGAAAGTTGTCGCCTTTATCATTTCACATCCAGAGGATGTTCTGAATGAATTCGTCACTAATCCTCTAGATTGTTCCATTCTTTATAAAACTCATAGTATACAGAAGGCAAATCGCGTGTATTTGAAATTAAATAAGGGTATAGGCATAGATAAAATTTAACAAGAATGAAAGCAGTTTTTAGAAAGAAAAACAAATTATTAATCCCTTAATTGATGATGATGGTGTTTGAACAAGAGTAAAGACTTATACATACGGATATACGTAGTCCGATTAATCAGACCACTAAACCCCCATTTTAATTTTTTGACTTTTTGGAGGTTTGTGGACCGACAGCTTCCATTATTGAATTCTTGAAATTTCTGGCGAAAACGGCAGAAACAAAAACACACCGATAATTTCCAGTATTTTCTTACCTCGCTCTTGCTGACAACATGAAACACTTCCTAAAACATTTTTCTACCGATCCATGCTTAACTTTTAATTAAAATCCATCGATATCTGTAGAAATACAAGGTTTTCTGATCTCTTTTCAGTAACTGAGTTATTTACATACAGTAACTGCCGAAAATATTTCGAAATATTTTTGTGATGTACGTATCGAGGGACCAAAATGAACTATCTTCGACAACAATTCGTTAGCTTCGTAATAAGTTTCGTCAGGTCTGTACTGAATTTAAAGCAGATATCTATTAGATTAAAATAATATTACTGTCAAATCCCCTGGCTCTCCACACCGAGTTCTGCAATGTACCTGGTCACCACTTGGTTCTTACTTAGCGTCACGGGTGTGAAAATGTCTATCTCGTTTCTCATCACCACATTCGCTTTCAACTTATACACCGATTTTGAAATATTATAAAACATTAAAAAGCAATCTTATCAACACGGTTAAAAAATAAAACAGTTACATCTTGAATAATACTGAATTCATCAACCTCATTTAAATTGTTAAATTCAAAGTTGCATCCCTTTTCTAAAAGCATTTAAACACAGTTAAATAAAACTGAATGCATCAACCTTATTTGAATTGTTAAACTCATAGTTTGATACCTTTCCTAAAACATTAAAACACAGTTAACGAATAAGTCAATTGCATTTCGACAAAATAATTTCAAAAACATTAAAACATGAACATCTTTAAACAGTTTAACAATATATTAAGTAGTTGCAACCTTTTCCAAAAACATTAAAACACGCCCTACAGTGCTGACTGTCGAACGTTTAACACCAAGCTAACGGAAATGAGTGAAAACTCTGTTGCCAAGTGGCCGAGATGTGTATAGCTAGTGACTGAAAAACTAGAGATATATATTAAACATTTAGTAACTGCAGAAAAGCTGTTGAGATATAGAGAACGAGGGACCTAAATGAATCGATTTGGCTCCATTGGTTAGCTTTGTGGTTCACCAATTAGCTTTCATTAAGCATCAAGTGTGAAAACTTCTATCTTGTTTGTCATCAACAGATTCACTCTCAATTTATACCACGATTTTAAAATACCATAAAACATGAAAAAGCAACCTTATTGATATAGGGAATGAGGGACCAAAATGAATTGATTTGGCTCCATTGGTTAGCTTTGTGGTTTACCAATTAGCTTTCATTAAGCATCAGGTGTGAAAACTTCTATCTTGTTTGTCATCAACAGATTCACTCTCACTTTATACAACGATTTTAAAATACCATGAAACATGAAAAAGCAACCTTATTGATATAGGCAACGAGGGACCAAAATGAATCGATTTGGCTCCATTGGTTAGCTTTGTGGTTCACCAATAAGGTTTCATTAAGCATCAGGTGTGAAAACTTTGATCTTGTTTGTCATCAACAGATTCACTTTCAATAATACCACGATTTTAAAATACCATAAAACATGAAAAAGCAACCTTATTGATATATGGAACGAGGGACCTAAATGAATCGATTTGGCTCCATTGGTTAGCTTTGTAGTTTAGCACTTAGCTTTCATTACGCATCAGGTGTGAAAACTTTGATCTTGTTTGTCATCAACAGATTCACTTTCAATTAATACCACGATTTTAAAATACCATAAAACATGAAAAAGCAACCTTATTGATATATGGAACGAGGGACCTAAATGAATCGATTTGGCTCCATTGGTTAGCTTTGTAGTTTAGCACTTAGCTTTTATTACGCATCAGGTGTGAAAACTTCTATCTTAATTGTCATCAACAGATTCGCTCTCAATTTATACCACGATTTTAAAACACCATGAAACATGAAAAAGCAACCTTATTGATATATGGAACGAGGGACCTAAATGAATCGATTTGGCTCCGTTTGTTAGCTTTGTGGCTCACCACTTAGCTTTCATTAAGCATCAGGTGTGAAAACTTCTATCTTATTTGTCATCAACAGATCCACTTTCAATTTATACCACGATTTTAAAATACCATGAAACATGAAAATGCAACCTTATTTAAACAGTAAACAAATAAAACAGTAATACCTTGAATAAAACTGAATTCATCAACCTCATTTAAACGGTTATCCAAAATTTTCACCCAATTCTAAAATATTCTAAAAACATTAATTAACGATTGCATTTTGGCAAAATATTTAAAAAAAAACTAATATGTCTATTACTAGTGCAGATCTGTCGTAAGTTTTACATTTAGCTAACAAAAAGGAGTTGAAGCTCTGGGCTGCCAAGTAATCAAGATATGCAAACCTAGTGACCAGAAAGCCGCAGAGATATACATTTATCTAACATCAGACTTGTTTTTCTATCCGATTTGACGAAATACACGTATGATACAGATTTCTTGTATCAGCACACTGTGGTGATACAACATTGGCAGTAAAGCGCACGTGTACTTTCTCATTGTTACGTCATCAGGGAGTCTTGGATTTGTCGGTCATAGCATAGTTCAGGGGTTTTCTGTGGTAAAATGTTATTTTTTCACATAAAGTATTGTTTTTTTCATTATTTTAAATAACCTAATAAACCTAATGTTGGATAAAATTATTATATACACAGTGTGTATGTACAACCCTTTGTATCAGGTATCGTCCTTTTTTCGTAGCTGCATCACAACGAGTCGCGCTACGAAAAAAGGACTCGACCTGATACTGAGTGTTGTCGTATACACACTGTGTATATAATATGTATGTATTAAGTATATAGAAGCTGTCCAGAACCTATCGAGATATAGGTAACGCGAAGCCGAAAAACTCTCAATCCGGCGACCATTCATTAGCTTTGTGGTAAATTTTGCCAGGTCCGCATTGCACTTAAAGCACTTATTCATTATATTAAAATGTTAAAACTGTCAACGGTACTGAATCTCTTCACTGAGTTTTGTTATTTTCGTAATACCTGGTCACCAACTTAGCTCTTATGACACATCAGGTGTGGAAACTTCCATCTTTCTTCTCATCACCAGATTCGCTTTCAATTGGAGGTTTATATACTTTATAAGCTAATATAAATAAAGTACAAACAATTAATTTAACCGGTATTAAAATGAAAAAGAAATTTTGACCCAATTTGGCGTTATCATAAATCCAACAAGAAGCACCATCATCACAGCTTTCCTGCCAAACCACGCATGCGTAGTCAATCATTGCTCCAAACAAAATTGGTCCCGGCACACTCCCTACAACATAAAACAAACAAATTAATTGAGTAAGATTATCCGTCATTTTTATAACTTGCACTTATTTTCAAACGGCCATAACTTCTAGACAGATGAACAAATTAATTTGGGTTAATTATGATGTGTGCATCTCCTAATTGTTGATGTTTTGTACAAAGTTTTGTTAATATAGCTCAAAGTGTTGGAGAATTACTCTGGACAAAATATCTTTATTGGCGGAAGGACGGAAGTTCTAATTTAATGTCATACTTTGAAAGGCGAGGGATCATTATACGAATACAGTATAAACCTGTCGAAAGTTTAACATGTTTTAAAAGAATAAGTGCTAAATCTGCAGCCCCTCTCGGTTCCTCGCTTAAAATATATGGACAGACAGCGTTTCGCCGACTATCTATCTATATTTTGTCCTCTAGGGAGACCAGCTTTTGACTATTTCCGTGTACACTAACTGTTAAACTTTTGACAGGTCTGTACTTTATTTAAGCATTAATTAGAAATTGATTGTAACAGCTGTTAAATGGTTAAAAACTGTTAAAAAATCTGATTACCACACAACATATATTACAATTTTAATTGTAAAATCAATGATATAATAGATCCTAAATCTGGTCATCATACCGCATAAATAACGATGCATGTGTAAACATGGACACACTATGGAAGATCATATTAAAATCTGGTTGCCACACAACATTTACCTTGCTTTGTTTAAAAATAAACACATTCAAGTTGTTAGTAATGAAAATAAAAATAGTTTCTGTTGCTTAAATGAGTGTTTTTGTTTCAATAACACCGATTCTTTTAAAAATATGTTTATTATTCTTTAAACATGTTTATGGAACTATTTTTCCAATGTGTGAAAAACATACAAATAGCAAATAAAGAAGTCGGTAAGGAATCTGAATTTCCCAGGAGAAAATAAAATGTAGCACCGTATAAACAAGACAGTCATAAATAAAAAAATCCAAATTGATTATGGTGAAAAATGCAGAAATAGAAACGACAAAAGCGTTATGGAAACGTAACAGCAAACAGTTTTACTCTCCAGTCAATGTTTCACTTTAATCGATGTGTTCAGTTCAGAGATTGGTGGGATAAACAGGAGTGCTCTGAAAACCACATACTTTTTGACAAGCGAGTTGACAAACTTTCTTATAATAGAACATGGTCTGCCGATCTAGATGGTAGGAGATGCTGTGATCTGTAAAACCGCCTTGACTCCAACTGAGCCATCGAGGAAAATAGAGTCGTGGAACGCCTCGATGAGACAGGTATGATGTATAGTATTCTAACGATTGTATAGCTAGGGGCCGCGGTATCCTAGTGGATAAGACGTTAGTCTTCAAATCCAGGGTCTTCCACCGCTGCGAGTTCGAGTCCCGCTCGGACCACATGTGGCAAGTTGAATTTTCCTTGCTGTTGGCTATTACTGATTCACTTGGTATCAATATAATAAACTGAGAGAGTGGTACGCTTGTCTGTGGCGTACTGTGAGCTAGCACGTTAAAGTCGCCCTGAGTGTGTACTAGTACAAGGCAGTCCATACAACACCCTCGCACTTCACATGCATACTCAAAAATTGCTCATAAATTAACCCAGAGAGATTAATAAAATAGTTCTCGTCGCGAATAGCTAAAAAATTGCTGATGCGACGTTAAGCAACATTCAACCAACCAACCTACTAACCAACCAACCCAACCATCGAATATAGCTACAGCTGGTATACTAAAGTGATCCATATTCTGCTGTTGTAACGTTACTTGTTTTAATAATTATGTTTCTCTTACCTAAGAATCTTACTAAAAGCCATTGAATGCCCAAACCAAAAGTTTTTCGGCTCTCCGGAATGACTCTAAAACAAAGAATAAGTATAGTGAACATACAAAACACAAACATGCAAGCCAATATTTAAATCACAATACAGTCAAACTTGTTTATAAAGGCGACCCAGGGAAACGATAAAGTGGTCTTTATATACAGGTTCAAATGATATGAATAGAGAGCAATTAGGATACAATTCTACTGGAGTTTATAAGCAGGTGGCCCTTATATAAAGGCAAACTTTAAGGCAGGTTGAACTGTACCTAAAAAGCATAGGGAAAATGTGAACACTTAGTTAAACATGTAAACCAGGGAAGTAAGGCTTATGCTTTAGAAGGGTCAACACTTGCTATTTAGCTAGCTACATCCGCCACGTGACTAATCAAAATTGATGAAACTTTGGGACATCAAATATATCCAGGATGATACATCATTTTGATTAACAATATTGTGATAAAAACCATAAAACTGTGATAAACATCTTAATTTGGTTGATGAACCTATGTGACCTTTAATGTCAGTAGCCTCTGTCCCTGTTCACAGAATAATAACACAATTGAAGGAAGGATGCATTGACAGGCCCAATATATTATATATATATATATTATATATATATATAATATATATATATATATATATAATCGCCAGCGAGATGGTTGGGTTCTGCTGCGTAACGGTCATAATTATTCAAATATTTTCCTCAACTAGGACCTTGTATAATTATAGTAATACTTAACCACAAACATGTCGGTCAATGACAAAATAACAATTTAATATCTTTGTTTAATTGCATCTAACACATATAAAATATCATGGTATTGAAATGATATAGAAGCAAAATGCATATTTCACAACAGTTAACAATAAAACACTAACATACTAATCCATATCCAAAAATCAATCTCAAAAGCAGAATAAAAACTTTTAAAACTGGCAAATTCAGTTAAATGCAGTCAAACATGTCCATAAAGGCCATCCAAGGGAACCAGTAAAAGTTGCCTTTATGGGAGGTGGTCTTTATATACAGGTTCAAAAAAAGGAATAAAGAACAGTTGAGATACAATTCTATTGGCCGTTATTAGCAGGTGGCCCTTATATAGAGGTGGCCTTAAGACAGGCTCGACTGTACTTGACATTTCACCGGGGAAGTGAGGTCGGGTGCTCCGGTAATAATGGGGGTTTAACACACACAAATATAACAATATTAGGTTAGATAATGAACACAAAATTTTGTTAAAATTGAAAACAGCTGATAAATATTAAATGCCGACAAGTTTTGATTTATTGGTGAAAAAAAACTTACCTCAGGGTTACTGATAAGGCAACTGGTGCATTTACAAAGATACAAAATACCATTAGTAGTAATAATGGTAGGAACAGATACATTAATGAACATGCCTCACTGCACTTCCCAGATACTGCAGTTTGTGAAGTATGATTCCCATTTTCACCAGCTAAAACACACGAACAATTGCTAAATTTCTGAAATGCGAGAGACAAAAATATTCCAAAACTTAAACTTATATAAGCAGAACGTTACTAATATCAACCAAATAATTCATCATCTCGAGTTTCACTAGTCGGTAATAATGCAGTCTGCAATATTGTATACCGGTAACGTGTTCTGTGAAATCAATTCACCACAATTAACTAGACACTCTCTAGCTAGGACTGTAGTTTATAGGGTCAAATATCGATCAAAAGCTAACTGTCCGTTCACTCTGCTGGAGAGAAAGGAAGAACGCAGAATATTTCAAAGATTTGAATGACACAGTTAAAAATCAATTAATCATTTGCCTACATGAGCCGAGTCGTTGCTAACAATCCAAATTTAGATCTAGTCCATACATTATAACTCCTTAAATACACCAAAACGTATTTTGGGTGGGTGTTTAGAATGGTAAAAATTTTGACGAAATTGCGGTGTCTCGTATGACGTAATGGTGACGGAAAAATTTATTCTTTATGTAGGTGCGCAAGGGGTACAATGAAGGGTAGCTCAAAGGTCGAGTTGAGCTTAAAATTTTGAATTTATGTCAATTTTTCAAAAAATTGAAAATGCAGAAAAGTAATTGATTTTATTACTTTATTAAATTAATTTTGGTCATCCCAGTTACGCAAAAATCAATCCGTTCTTGAGCTGCACTAACCTACGTAAATAGTCAAATCTTTCGTCGTGACTACATAACACAAAGAACCCCGCCATTTCGTAAAACAAATTACCATTGTAAACACCCACTTAGGTTATATTTTGTCGCATAAAATGATATATGAAACAAGGATGGAGCCAAAACAGGAATTTTTATTAACGACTCGGCTCATGTAAGTAAAAGAATCACTGAATTGTACCCGTCGTATTCAAATTTATAGACTATTTGCGATCTTGCTGTCTCCGAAATAGGCTTAATAAACAGTAGGCTACTTTATAACATTAGGTTCATTACTCAAGTCATGCTCATGTCAATGGTGAGACAATCCTTCTAAGCCTCCAGCCAACTTTTTGATAACTCTCTGCCTGACTATTATGCATTTTGTCTAATTATGATATTTGGTCAAAGGTTTTGTCATGATTTTCCCTTATGTTAAGTAACAGAAGAGAATATGAGGTTATTGCAGGTTTCACACATAGAAGACATCCATCTACACAAGACACACACCAGTTACTTGGTGTTGAAGTCGAACTAAAGATTGTATATGTAGATTGGAGTTTAGCCATAAAAAAACTACAATAAAATCAATACACAGCAGACCTATTGTCGTCATTACTTCATTACAGCAAATACGAGGAATACAAATGCCATCTATCCTAGCGAGCTTAAAATAAAAGATACGACCGATTCTCAAATTATGCTTCATATTTAGACCTTTGCCTCAATTATGACGCACATGCACAAAAGGCCACATTTGAGACTGTACGACAAACGTGATGACTTCAATTTTTTCTTGCAACAATATACCTTCTTTTCCTGCTTATGGTGTACATGTTTCCCGATAGATGCGCTATATATTGGATGCCAACGCTTATCAATGCCCTCAAATAGTGTTATGGCCGTCATTACAGTATTGTTGTTAAGTTTGATGTCTCTGTGTCTAGATTGCCCTGAATATATTTGACGTTCCATGTTTCCATGTTCCTTTCACTCAATTGTGATTCCACATTTGGTGGGGATAGCTACTTAAACAGGAGGTGCTTACCCTTCCGGAGCACCTGGTCTCACTCCCTTGGTGGTAGTTCACGTGTTGTAGCTATCTTGTCAGTTTCAAAGTTTTTACTATGCTTTTGGATTGTGATTCGGACATAGATAACAATGTTTGTTTTTGATGTATACGTGTATTTAAAGTGTGTAGTGAAATTGCAAGACGATGTAGGTATTGACAATGATTAGATGCGATATAAATCTTAAGGTTTGATGTCATAAAACAAGCAATTGTAAAAACTAAGTTAAAAACATAACTTTTCACCTCGAAAATGAGGACAAGTGTTTTGAAAGGGTAACATCTGACACTTGTTTAGCCAGCTACAGCCGCGACAGCCATTCACCACATGATTATAGATGTTCTACGGTGATTTAAATATGTTCTTTAAAATTTCTATCATTTTATGATTCAACTACCAACAAGTTCACACTCGCCAATACAAATGCACGCATACACATTTATCTATGGGATTAGAGACGTTCATATCTAGATCTATATGATAACAGAGTAGACCAATACGGTAGCTCAGATGGTAGAATGTTCGCAACGTATGTAGTATATCGTAAGATGGAACCCTTGTCGGGTATGACAAAACTTGAATATAGTGAATATTCTTTCGCAAAGCACTTGTTATTAAGAAAAAAGTCACGGGGTCCTTGGGAATATACACTAAAAACCGATGTTCAGTATCACGACAGACATGGCACATGAAAGAAATATTCCTCCACATTGTCTTCAGAGCACTGCAAACGTAAAAAAACATTCTGCCACGTCACCATTAGCTTGAGACGTATTGATATAAGTAAATCGTATTGCCGTTAAACGTATTCACTCAAAAAACCAACCAACAACCAATTTGATGATGAAGTATGTAATTTAATTGCGATCCGACTATATAAATGCTAAATTGTTTATTTTAAAGTTACGTTAAAAAGTTTTAAACAGAGATTCGCAAATGAAATACGACGTTGAAATACTCGAGTTGTTAGTTATCGAGATTTGCATGAAAGTAGTTTTTAAGCGAGTAACACATAGTGCCTAAGACTAATAAAATGACGAAAGTGTTTCAATCCATCGTCCATTTTGTTAAAGGTCCGTCTGTATTTTGTTGAAGATTATGTTGCTGAAAAACATAAAAAGAATGTTTTTATCAATATCGCATTAACAAGACAAGGCAGAAGGTAAATCTTTCTACCATCAGAGCATCTTTAAAAGGAATGTAATTATAAAAAAATATTTTGATGAAATATATTTAAAAGTATTACGAAATGTTTCCTTTTATATCACACGTTTAGATTGTATATGCAATCATAAAAACCGTCTTTCTATTTTTAGTTAATAACCTTAAGTTGCTCAGGCTATTCAATGCAATTTCGTATCAGCGTCGTTGAGTAGCTTTTAATATAATTGCAAGAAAAATCCACCCAAATGAGGTTTTTGCAAAAGTACAATTTTTGCATCGTGTTACTCTCGCAAATTTTAATTTTATAGCACTAGACGGCCGTTTCGAAATTAAATTCAGAAAAAATGGAATTGAAGACTTAATAAAAAATAAATCAAGTGCGATTATTTTATGATTGATAAAAATGAAACAATATACATTATTAAACTTGTTTTCATTTAACAACACTAGGTCGTTTCTGAATAAAACTTTAGGAATTGGTATTCGAGGTTGTTTCTACTTACTGCATTTTCCTGCGGATACTTGTACATCATCAATAGCCACAACTCTGTCTCCATACGTTCCTTCAATCTCGATCTGACAAGCAATACAAAATAAACATAAATAATATTTTGGATACTATTTTAGCAATTGTTTTGTAGCTATTAATCACAGTATTAATGATAAGTTTGATGTCTCTGAGTTCAGGATTGCCTTGGATATATTTGACGTCTCATAGTTCAATGTTCTTTTAACACAATTTTCATTACACACAAGTGGCGGATGTAGCTAGCTTAACAGGAAGTGCTTACCCTTCCGGTGCAGCAGGCCTCACTTACCTGATGTAAATTCACATTTATAACCTGACTTGTCAGTTCCAAAGTTTTTACTTTGCTTTTGGATTGTGATTCGGACATGAATAAGTATATTTCTTTTATCGTTTATTATCTTTATTCTTTTTTGGATGCTGTTTTAGCAATTGTACTGTAGTTATTAATTGATATAATATATTTCACGTCGCATAGTTCCGTGTTCCTTTCATTCTCAATTTTGATTTCACTCGTACCAGATGCACAATATGCTGTTACCACAAAAACTTATTCTTATGTTTTAATAACCACCGATAGATAATTCGTGTTTCCATTTAATGTTACAAATATGCATTAGCAAGCCCCGTGTTTTTGTTATATATTCTCATAATTTTCTCATTGTGTAAAACCCAGTAATATGACGGGGTTTACTTTTACGATACTGTTCTGAGACTTGACTAGCTTCCACATGTATCGTGTAATTGGAATTTTTAACAACCAGTCAAACTGTTAGGATATTTGATTTCGTATTGTGAGCAGTGAAGTAAATCTTGTTCGGACCAGTGTCTATATCAATGTATTATCATTTACAAACCTCCAACCCTTGCACTTTAGGAACATTTATCTGCTCAGATTGCCATGCATTTGTAACGCTACTGGACCACAATTCACTCCAGTCGGCTCCTGACCCACTGTAGAATATTTTAATACCACCAGTGCTTCCTCCATTAGCTCCTCCACTTACGTAATATTTGAAACTCAAACACCTATCTCTTTCTGAAATGTACACACAGATTTTGATTGCAACCTTCTGCAGTATTTGCCATGATAATGTTGTTGATATGAATGCTTTAGCTACTTAAACATTATCATGGATACATGGATATATTGATTTGTTTTTGTTCCACGTTCATTTCATAATCAAATTTACGAGTGAACCTAGCTAGATACGAGAAGCTGAACATTAAGGAGTGTATGGTGCAAGTTCACTTATATCACGTAATTTGTCAATTAAAAATTTATGACAAACTCGATGACCTCAATTTTGCTATTGTCAAATTCCCTTTTCTATGCAACATTATACCTGATTCTCCTGCTTATGGTGCATTTGTTTCCCAATAATTACACTATGGTTGAGCTTGTTCCCACTAAGGGGATTTTGTTCGACCAAGCAGGCTGCTTGTAAATAAATTGATGACCCAGTGATATTACAAACCTAGGCTTATCGAGTCCTTCAACAAGTTTTATCGCCGTCAACACAGTATTAGTGATAAGTTTGTCTCTGTGTCCAGGATTGCACCGGATATATTTGACGTGTCATAGTTCAATGTTGTTTTCACACAATTTTGATTACACACGTGGCGGGTGTAGCTAGCTAAAACAGGAGATGCTTACCCTTCCAGAGCACCCGGTCTAACTTACCTGGTGGAAGTTTACGTGTCTACCCTAACGTGTCACTTCTAAATTTTTTGCTTTGCTTCTGGATTGTGATTCGGACATGGATTAGTATGAGTTTTTTTTATTAAAGTTTTTATAGTGGTTTTGCGATTGTGATTTGAGCATCGATCGTTATATGTATGACTGATTCAATCAAATATTTTCAGATTTTTATATAGTTTTTATATTACCATGAACAACAAGTACACGTTCATCTTATTCATATCATTCTGATCATCATTTCTGCGATTTTAGCGAAAATCAAAATCATTTTGTTTTTGTGGAATTTTGATAAAATTGCACACATTTTTTTCATGAATAGAAAGATAGAAAAAACAGCGTAACGATTAGTTTCCTTTTTCACGGCAATGGAAGTTATAACATAAAAACGCCAATTATATTTACATTTCACTTTTTTTTTTTTAAAATCTTGTTTTTGAATCCTGAAATAAATTTCAAACACTGTTGTGTACGGCATGCAATTCCGATTTCTGAAACATCTAATGACGTCACGGGTATAGACGTAAGCAAGATATAAGTGACGTCACATTAGCAACGTTATTATTGTCCTATAACTTAATTTGGTCTCAGAGTTTAATTCAATCAAACATCATTAATGTAAATATTGTACATTTAAATACATTACATTCTTCTTGTGTTATGAACATTGACTTTGAATAGAGTCGACCATTAATTTTAAATCGTATAGTATAGTTTTAGAAGTAAAAATTAGAAATAAAACGAATAAATAGTCAATAACGATGGTTTCAATGTATTATTGGTTCAATTGTTTAACTAAGTATTAATATTTTACACCAGTAAAACGAAAATTACGTTTGAAAAATGTGGCAACTTTGATAATGATTTGGAGACTCACAATTGACTTCACTATGCCATCTATTTAAATTCAAAACATAACATTTTAGCAGGAAAGGTAAATTGTTACAGTAAATGAAGCATGACGTTTTCAGAGAGAGAGAGAGAGAGAGAGAGAGAGAGAGAGAGAGAAAGAGAGAGAGAGAGGGGGTTAATATCATACCGTCAAATTTCACACCAGCTGTTGACAAAATTGCTTTTTCTCCGCCTTGTGAGGTACCCGTGTTATCATACAATGAAGCAAAGAATTTTTTCGTTGTAGCTTGGATTTGTTTAAGTGTTTCGGAATGACTTTTTGTTTTCTGAAAGAAACATGGGCATATCATGCGTTTTAAGAAATTATTTTATGATCAACATTAAATGAGAATATTATTTGAAATAAGTAAAAATGGAAACAAATAAATAAAACAATATATAAAAATAATTTAGAAACATGAAAACTTATTCTGTAGAATACACATGTATAAGCTAAGACCAATAGGCGAGCTTAAACACCGCGGCATTCAAAATCCCTCGTTGACATATATGATTATGTTATTGCAACTAAATCAGATTGCAAGGAATAATTTAAAACGGGGTACAAAATCATGGATCGTATACCGTGCTTTTATAAAAAGAAACAGCCCGGCTGCTTAAAACACGGGTTGACCGATCACATCATGTCTAATGGTCCAGATTCGAACTTCACTCTGAAAGATATAAGTGAAAGAGAAATGTCACTTGTCAAACATGGGTGTTTTCTATGGATGATATTAAAAACCACTGATAGCCTCGATATCGGTTAAAGAGCCTTCAAAGTGGGATAAACACAATTTATACACCTCTTGTTTCGTGTAGATATAACGGAGATACGAAAATATATTGTTTACCTGGTGTTTTCTAATCTTTAGTGATACCGTGTCACTCCACAAAGAAATTAATATATTAATTGGTTACATTTATGAAAATGTCAAGCACAAATATGCTTCATATACAGTGAATTACTTACAGACATAATATTCCATTCAAAATTCGTCCGTTCTGGTGTCTTAAGGATACATCCCTGTGACAGATCCCATTTGAAATCACATCCAACGGTTTTGTCTGCAATAAACAATAAAACATTAATTATCGACCAAAAAAGGGTACGAGACGTCCATAAAAACCAAACTTGTTTTATATTTGAACATATTTCAACCGGAATATAATTAAAAAGAATTTAAATTCCCCGATCAATTATAAGTATGCATTAAAATATAATCGTTCGGGGTCATTACATCAAAGTTCCATGACCTAGGCTGCTGTAAGAGAGTTAATAATGCAAACCAATTAAATCTGAATAAAATTTGATATTATACACTTACTTGTACCTAGTCGTAAGAGGAAATATGTATGCATATCCGTGATCAGCGTAGAATATTTATATACAGAGCAAAACGTTGGCGCTATTGGGATTTAACATGTTAAAAAACAAGGCAAATGTCGGACCCCGTCACCAAGGACATCATTTCCGGTGTAAACATCGCCATTTTTGCTATGTAAAATCTCTATAGCGCCAATATTTACCTTTTAACAGAAATAATTTTTGGCAATCTCGGATGTGCATACATATTTTCAGTTACGACTAGGCACAAGTAAGTAAATAACATCAAATTTTAATCAGATTTATTTGATTTTCTATGAAACAAAAGCGTAATTTAATGGCATAAACAGATCACCTCTGACAGTAAAAAGGTTAAGCATTGGTAAATAAAACTTTATAGTCAGTGTCTTTGAAAACATTATATCAAGTTTTCCGATAAACAATCAAAAACAAACATACAAGTATGTATCTTAATCACAATCACAATGGAAAAATAAAACTTTGGAACTGGCAAATGCAGTAAAAACCTGTGAATCCCACCAGGGAAATGGATCGAGTGCTCCGGGAGCGTGTATGCCACCTGTTAAGCCAGCTATATACCCTATGTGTGCTTTCAAAATTAAGAAACATGTAAATGTCGGGTATAAAATATATCCATGGTGAATATTCGTTGTTTTATATTTTTTCTTAACATTAGCCTATCTTTTATTTGTTTTCCAGATTAAACTGTAAGTTACAGGATTGTTAAGATGGCAGCTAGACAAACAATTCACGCATCGTCGGTCAAGCCTACAATATTCCAAAATTGGTCCCGCATGCTTGAATTACATGCAAAAAGAATGAAAATTCAGCCTGAATTGCGCCGTTTAAAAACGTCACTGACACTAATACGTCATTAGTTGCCATGCCTCTGCTTTTGTACCGTGATTGCGGCCAGTGAGTAATGGGGTTAAACGTCCCAGTCAAGAATATTTCACTTATATTGAGACGTTGCCAGCTATAGGCCAAAGTGAAGAAAATTTGCCTGTGCGTTGCGCTGATGGCATTATACACCAGGGTTCCTTATGCTAAGCCTACCATGACACGGGACCTCGTTTATTTTAAGTTTCCATCCAACAGAACCGTGACTTTCATTTCGTGTGATTGGCGAAAGAACAGTCACTATCAACTTACACGTCTTGGGTCAGACCCGATCGGGGTTCGAACCCATAACCTCCCAATTACGGAGCGAGCACTCTACCACCTGAGCTACCACAGTTGTCTGATGGCGGCCAGTGTCGGAACATAATAGGCATGGCCGGTAAAACGTTAGTTACCTTGTACTTCATCACAATGTGCTCCTGTAAACCCCTCAAAACATTTACAGAAGTATCCGCCATCCGGTCTGTCTTCACATGTAGAACCCTGTTTACATGGAAAGTTCGTACAACCTAAGCAAATGAAGAAGTAGTTCATTTCAACATAAGGAATTAATTAAATACACCTTTATAGACTTATATTCTCATTAGCCTTCTTCTAGTTTGAGATTTTGACATCCAAAGGACTATAAATGCCAAATTACGTTTAAATATTTATACTGGTAATACACTTTCGGAACTATTAACATGGGAAGTTCGTACAACCTAAGTAAAAAAGCAGTTCATTTCAACATGAGAGATGAATTGAATTCACTATTTTAGCCTTATATTTCATATAGAGTCTGAATCATTTCTGTTTCCATTAAAGCTATTTTACTTACATTCTTAACCGTGATTCTGTTTTTTTTACATATTATACCATTTTAAATTTATTTGACAATATTATTTTATTTGACAAAACAAAACTATTTATTGCCTTCTAAGTTGATGATATATTGTGAAATGCTTAGTCCAAAACCTTAGAATTGTTATTACTGTAGATTACTTTGAATTAGCGAGTATCACATTTTGCGTTCCGACCCTAAGCGTCATTTTGACGAATATGTGAATTACGATATTCAAAATCGCCATTGATATGCAATTAAGTCCCTTCCATGAGACGTTTTGTCATGTTATGTATAAATTCCATGGTCATAAACTATTGCCGCAAATCTGGCTTTTTATTTTTTCGCGATTCTTGGAATATTCGCGCGATATATGAATACCCGTCCGAGAGTCCTCGCCTCTCGAAATTACGCGTTGGTAAATCTCTCGCGATTAAAAAGTAATTTACAGTACTCATTACCTGTATTCAAAGCTTCCACTTCTATCTTGAAACCTTTTCCTGCTGTTGCTGTTTTGGTACTGTCGAATTTAATCATCATTGAATTTGGCTCTTCGTACAGGCTTGTCTTATACTCTCGTGTAACTGATGTAGCAAGCTTTGCACATTTTCTGTAATACAAAAACAAATGCGGTTCATTATGGTACCAAATTATCAATGTCTTTTCAATGTTTTGAGAAAATTATTAGAAATATTATATACATTACAAAAGCCAGGTATAACGTAGTTGTACGCTTATGCATTTCCTTTAATACAAAAACAAATATGTTTTATTATGGTACCAAATTATCAATATCGTTTAATGCCTTTGCGATTATTGGAAGATATTGGAAATTTGTACTTTGCAAAATCCAGGTATAACGTTTGTACGGGAAAAATTATTATATTGCCTTAAAGTGTTAATAAAAATATTTGCAAAAAGTTATATCGTTTCAAGCAGAATTAAACCTCTTGCTGCCAAATTAGTTTTCAACGCAACGTTGGCAGTGGAAAATTGAAGTTCACAATGCAAAATGAAATGACGTCAACGATAGAATGTGACGTCAGACGCGCTTTTAGTCATATGACATCATTTGTTAATTGTAAATTATTATCTCAATAGTCATCATTTTACATTTTTATTTACTTTTTATAAGAATTTGAGTTTTTCTTAGTATTCTAACCAAGAGTTGTCTATTCCATTGAAAGGACATATATGTTCGTATAGCAGGCTGTCGGTAGGATACACATATGTCCGTTTCGCAGCAAGAGAGTTACAGTGAAAGTAACATTAAAGACTCTGTTACAATTATATATCTGTTTTATGATCATAAACTCATTAAATTTTTGTTATATATTTATTTTTTTCAGTAAAATTAAGTGATATCATATTCAGAAATAACATTCTTTATGGAATGAACTGCGAAACAGTTCATGTTTAATATGGTAATATTCCTGACTCTCATACATAATACCGAATAAATACACTCAAATAAAATCTTATTGTTTATAAATATCGTTAGCATGCTGGAAATGTGAAATTATCGCTACAATAATTTATTTTACTCAAGATTCAAACAAACATACAGGATTAATGAAACAGCCTTGCTCCAATTAAGGATAGATGCGTCGGGGTTGATCAATGAAACAATGCATGGGGTAATAGGATGACATTCTATGACGTAATCAAATAGTTAAACGTTACGTAATCAGAGGTCATGACCCCACACCGTATTCAAGAGCAATTGAATGCCAGTAAAACAAATAGGTTCATAAAGAAGGCCAATTCCAATTGAAAATATTATCCTTGACACAGATCTCAACAAACAAATATATTTCCTTAATATTAGGAAACAATTTCTGTATATTTCAATGCTTTCTTTCGGTAGTCGAATTCTTGATTTCGCTTCGTGTTATTATGATTTCTAGAAGATGGATGTTAGGTTGATTAATTTAGTTTTTTTTTCATTACGGTCAATAATATTTCACTTATATGAAATGGAAAGCTGAAGTTTTTACAACTTAACTTACATGTTATAAAAGAACTAGCATGTTCTTTAATTTTCATAATCTTGTAATAACACACGGACTTTTAAAAAGTGGTCATTCTACGTGCAAACGCTTAAAACTTTTGTTCTGGCATTTCTTCATCGACATCACAGGGAGAAAAACGTCTTCTATTTTTATTTGTGCGAGATTAACTTTTCTGAAAAGTTGTACCAAAAAACTAATCCAGAATTCGTTGAGATCAATTTACCAACATTCCTTTTCGGAAAAACTGGTTTCTAATTAACAGTTAAATTCAAATAGACTCTGAATTCGCCAAATTAATAATTTGTTCTTACCTTACACCGATTTCGCCAAGCAGATTAAACTGAATTTCAACATAATGAAAACACCTTTTGTTGTCCATGTCATATGGAAGATCTAAATCCTTCAGTGTAGCCTTTAACCTATACCCTAAAGGAGCCTGTGTTAATAGATGTCAATTAAAACATATTAACCTTAATACTGGCATTCATATGTCTTAGAGACCAGGTTTGACCCTAGACTTAAAAGTGGGTAATGGCTGTTCTTTTACCAAGCATTTGGCATTACGAAATAAAGGTCACGGTTCTTTCAGATTGGAACTTAATATAAACGAGGTCCCGTGTCACGGAAAACATGGCACGATGAAAAAAAACCCTGCTGTATAATGCCATCAGCGCAACGCACATGCCAAATTTCTGCACATTCGCCATTAACTGGCGAAGTCTCGATATAAGCAAAATATTCTTGACTGGGGCGTTAAAAACCATTACTCAACTCAACTCATATGTCTTTGAAACAAAGGAAAAATTTCAAGGAAAATAAATCGCAGAAAACATCAACCGTAAATTGTCAAGTTTTCAAAAACCTAGTATTTCTTTTACCAAGTCTGGCCCCTTTGCACTGCTCTATGACGTTTTATATGTTAATATCTTTTCATTTTTTTAAAATTAATTCGTTATACAAGGTGAAAACTATTTTTCCCCATTGCAACACTTTTATTTATGCACAATTTCCATAAAGAAATGCACCAAATATTTTAAAGATTCTTGAATTATCAATTCCTGCTTTATTTTTATTTATAAATCTTCACACTTGTGTAGGTTATAGGTGTCATTAAAAATGTTATAAATGTTAGAGCTCATTCTGAATGCTTGATTTAATATTCCTCTTGAGTTAAAGTACAATGTTAAAGCAAAAATATCCCCTTTTAAGACTTTAATAAAACCAGTATTGCTTTATGGAAGAGCAATCTGAAAACTAATCCAGGGAATTAATACCTTAATGTCTCAGAAGGATGACAAGATAAACCCCCAAATGAAAGAATATTGGAAACATCAATATCAAACAACATCAGATGTAAGATCAGGAGTAGAATATGGATGTCTCGGACACATATTGAGGGAAGAGGGAACAACTAGCTCCAAGAGATCACTAGGGTGGCAACAAGAAGGAGAAGACATAAGACCTTATAGAGGAGGACATCGGAAAAAAGAGAGTGGCCCAGCTGGAACACAATGAGCGAAGGGCACACAAAAAAGGAATGATAGCGTTGCAGTCTAATAGTGAGGAGAGCTTTGAGTTAAGTAAGACAATAACTGACGTTTCACCGACTACGCCCACAATGTTTCGACACTGGCCGCCATCACGGTACCAAAGCAGCGTCAAGGCAACTAATGACGTATTAGTGTCAGTGACATCATTAAACGTCCCATTTCAGGCCGAGTTTTCATTCTTCTTGCGTTTACATTCAAGCATACCCGGCCTTTGTGGTAACATTTTGGCCTACGGTCCATCACTTGTTGACACAAACATCCAACTAAATAATCTGCAATGGGCCAAAAGATAGAATTGGAATCTTATCATTACCTTTATTAACCAAACACATTTTCTGCCTGCGCCATAGTCGCCTTGATAATTAGGTGAGGTAATTGTTTGTACTCCAGTCGATGTAAACTCAATTACATCCCCACATTCTAAATTCAAAAAATAATATGGGTTCAAGGTAAATGTAATGAAATGTTTACATCTCAAAATTTGAAATTATTAATATTAGTCACCAAGTGCATCAAAATACAAAATTTAACGTCAAAAGGGCGTTTTCCGTAATTAATACAAAGATAATAAAAAACCATCTCATGATAAAATCAAGTACTGGTAATGTGATTTTCAATATAAACATAGTGACGTGTGATACGATAGTAGCGCGAACAATAATGTGTTATTAAAAAATTATTACCAATCATCACAGTTGACGTGGCATAGTAAACACACGAACGGACCACTGACTTTTTTAAGAACATAAAAACTCCATATCAATGAAGACATGGGATGCGTAAAATAATTTCAAGTTTTCTTTCATGTGATTTAAATCTTAGACTCTATGTCAATGTAAGCGTGACATATTAAATGCATTGAACATGGAATAACAATTTTTGTAACCTACCTTTCCCAGGTTCACCTTTATCAACATCCTGACAAACATCTCCTTTCAAACCCTTAGGGCATTTACACACACAGTTCTGATTGACAAATCCCGAATTCAAACAGGTCGGTTTATTTGTGCAATGATCTGTGAAATAAATTTTTTGCAAAATTAAAATTCAATATTCGTCGAATACAGGAATATTTGCTTACCGCGCAAAAATTATATTATGCTTAATGTGTTATAGTTCACATTTAAAACACGGATATATCTAAATGTCCCGTAATTTAATACGTTTACAGTATTTTAATGTCTTAATGATTTTATTTCCATTTACTTTTTTAGGCTTTACAAAGAAATTCATCTAATATTTTAATCAAAAAGAATCTGACAAGTTTGAAATCTGAAAAAGTGTGATATTATTTCCAAGTTTGTCTAACAAAATATTATATACGTATCAATACTACAAAAATATGACAGTTTAAGTTCAAAGACATCATAGTTGAGTTGAGGAATGACTGTGAAGCTGGGACAATCTTCAATTTTTCTTCTATTTTTTATTTTTTCGCTGTGTCCAGGATTGCCCTGGATATATTTGACGTCTAATAGTTCCATGTTCCTTTCACATAATTTTGATTACACACGTGGCGGGTGTAGCTAACTAAACAGGAAAAGCTTACCCTTTCGGAGCACCCGGTCTCACTTCCCTGGTGGAAGTTCACGTGTCTAACCTAACTTCTCAGTTCCAAAGTTTTTACTTTGCTTCTGGATTGTGATTCGGACATGCTTTAGTATGTTTGTTTTTGATTACATATTGAGTGCATTCTGGGGGCTTTAACATACTAATGGTAAGATGAATAATTTTACTTCATCATAACTGAGTATGGCAATCATACCGGTTGTCGTTGTAAGACATTGCTCGCTTAGCTCATTTTTGAGAATTTTTGTTTGCCAATCTCCTTACAATAATCAATCAATAACTCAATTGTAAGCAAGTGATAGTACAAATTCTTCTACTACGGAGACTTTGTACAACGAAGCTGGCTCTAAAAAATCATTGTCCAGGCTTATTAATGCCCTCAAAAGTTATATGGCCGTCATCACAATATTGTGCTATGTCCAGGATTGCCCTGGGTATTTTTGACTCCGATAGTTCCATGTTCGTTTCACACAATTTTGATTACACGTGATGGGTGTAACTAGCTTCTTTCTAGAGCACCCGGCTTCACTCCCCTGGTGAAACTTTACGTGTCCAACCTAACTTCAAAAATTTTACTTATTTCTGGATTGTGGCTCCAACATGGATCAGTATAATTGTTTTTGATTTCTACATACCTGTACACTTGTAAGCCTGGTTGATTTCTTGTATATCATAATGTGATAAAGACTTGTCGAGATGAGTTAAAAATGCCAATGCTTGAACAGCTACAGTCATTTCTTGCTGTAATAATAAAAACAAATTTCAGCATACACTGCTATATCCTACCTCTCACTAGTTTCTGTGAATTTGATTCGACAATATCGGTCACGTGGTGACCTAATATAATCCATGTCGGCAGGCCTGTTCCATATCTAGTCAGTATGAGAGTTACTTTCCCTGACAAACGTCAATGGCGACCGCTTGGTAGTAAACACGTCATATATATCACAAATATTTACGTCAAAAACGTACACTAGTAAAGATGTGATGATACTGAAACAAAACATTTGATTACCAAGGATGACTGTGCAAATGATTTCTTTGACGGAAGTTGTTAGCAAGTCAAATTGATTATTATTTTCAGAAGTTTGTGTGACAGACTGCCCAACGACAGCTGGGTATTTTCAACCCAGTCATCAGTCATATGTCGTTGATACATTTATATTGGTTTTGTAAATGAGTTGATGTTATCGGTTTGATAAAATCGTTACGCAGTGTTTTAGTGACCTATATGGTATAGAAAACATCCATGTAGTAGTCTCTCATGAAGAACTAGTCTCTGTCTGTACAGGCACCCAACGTAACTCTTTAGGGTGATCTGTAGGATATAATCGTTCTCGCCCTCGCCTTCGCCCGATATGGAATTAACTGACCCTGTATAAACCATATTAGGTCACCCACACACTGTGTAACTCATAGTATTGTTGTTTATTACCCAACCGATTATAGGCAAGTAACTTTGACCTGTCAGCTTTACCTTTCATTTCAATATTTATCATGGACCAAGTAAGCGTATGTATAGGGAGCACAGGTGCTTATTTTGTTTACATCATGAGCTATACTCATAGAGTAAACGTGTACACTGTGTATGTATTAAGTTAGATCTCAACACTGCCCGTGTATTAGTTGGACCCTTCTATATGAATGTTCCGAATAAAAGGCCAAACGGACAGGTCAATGTTGTTTGCCTATACTATATATTATTTACATTTGAGATGTTTTATTTTATATATATATTCGAGACCAACTGCAATTATAGGAGTGCATATACCATTTCTAAAGTGACGTCGCCCAATTTATGCTTACGCATATTCGAGTGACGTTACCGATTGGCTGTTCAGGCGATTGAAATGTATGTAGTACACGACAGTGTTTTAAAGTTATTTCAGGAGAAAAACACAAAAAAAAAGATTTTCAAAATTGCAAAATGTGATATAACTATTGAAGTGTATAGAAATGATGTTTATAGCGTTGTTACTCCCATTGCCGTGCAAGGCAATGTAATCATAACGAGCTAGCCCGTATTGTTCAGGTTGCTTTGCATGGCAAGGTTAGTTATAGCACTATTAATGCCATTTAAAGACATTAAAACGCTAAAGCTTGAACGGCTGCAGTCATTTCTTTCTGTAATTATCAGAAGACTCATTAACACATATCTTTACAGCTATACATACACCTCAGTAGTTATTATAGTCTGGTAGCTATATTGTTTATAAACACGGGCGAGTTTATTGTATAGGCAAACAACATTGACCTTTGATTTAAATATTCATCATTAATTTAAGAATAGAGATCACGCGTGTAAACTTCGTCTATATAATATGAACACTAATCAGGAAAATGTGTATATGTTTGACTGTGAACCCAACGCTACCTATGTATTGGGTGGACCCTCCTATATGAATATTCATAATTTAAGGTCAAACGGACAGGTCAATGTTGTTTGCCTATACCTATATCTACACCGTCAAGCGTTAATTTGTCTGCTCCACTTTAAAGGCTATAGTCCGTCAGCTATATTTTGGCAGAGTGTTCATAAACACGGATGAGTCTGCTGTACATAATCAAATACAAACATACTAATCCATATCCGAATCACAATCCAGAAGCAAAGTAAAAACTAGAATTGACAAGTTAGGTTATACACGTGAATTTCCACCAGGGAAGTGAGGCCGGGTTCTCCGGAAGGGTAAGCACCTCCTGTTTAGCTACATAAATGGGTATTGATACCGATCTATCGTATGCGTACATGCACGCCTTCATGCGTTCATTTCAAAACCACCTTTATGTATCATCCCTATTTACATTAAAATAGACGCTTCCATGTCTATAAACACTCTGCCGCAATATCGCTAATGGACAATATATCACAAAATCGATTCGGCACAATTAGAACACTGTCAACATGGTAAAAACATGTAAAATCATGGAGTCCACTTTTGCATATTCGTGTTCTTTAACTATATGAAACTTGAAAGCATAAAGCATGCATGGACTGTGACGATTGAATTGATTTTATGTCACAATTTTAATCACACACGTGGAGGTTGTAGCTAGCTTAACAGAAGGCACTTACCCTTCCAGAGCACCCAGCCTCACTTCCCTGGTGGAAGTTCGAGTGTCTAGCATAACTTGTCAAATTTAAAGTTTTTACTTTGCTTCTGGATTGTGATTCGGACATGGATAAGTATGTTTGTTTTTTATGTCTCAGTCAAGAATAATTATTAATACTGGCTGGAATAGTAAAAGATTGGAACCTAGTAAACTATGCTAAACACGTGAAAAACAGGTAGGCGAGGTGCTCAGAAATGATATGTACAGTCAAACCTGTCTATAAAGTTCATCCAAGGGAACCAGTAAAAATGGACATAATGGGCAGGTAGCCTTTACACACAGATTCAAATAATATGAATAAAGAACAATTGAGATAAATTGGTCCTTATATAGAGTGGAATTTAAGGCAAGTTGGACTGTAGCAAAATTGGGGAGTAAAGAAAAAATATATAGAGGTGAGCTGAAAGACAGGTTGGACTGTACCTCATGTCTAGCTAGCAAGTATATCAAGACTATTGTTACACAAACACACTTACTTCTTCGCCTCCATCGCTGTATTGCAACACAGATCCTAAATCATATTTTGTCCGATCATAGCTGTTTTCTCTATCATAGTTGTTCCAATAGCCTTCCTCTAATTTTTCCAGGTTAACTTTTATGTAGTTTCCTCTATCATATCTGGATTGTTCATGATCCATTCCCATCGCATGACACATCTCATGGAGAGCTGTATGAAGCTATGAAATAACAAGCATTCTGAGAGTCTTGCAAAACAATACATAGTCCCCTACCGGTCGCATATTTCACTAATCTCAAAGTTTTAGGTAAAATGTACCTTATTATATGGTACAAAGATTTATAGTTGATCTGTAACTCATCATGGTAGAGTCACATACCAAACATTAGTTCCATTTCTGCAAGCGTGTAGAAAAAAAGTGCGGAAAACTAAAATTTCTGTGAATTTTCAAAGATCAAAGGGCCAAAACTCCGGTAAAAATTAGCAGATGGAAACGAAACGTAAACTTGATCTGCGACTCATGGTAGACTCATATACCAAAAATCAGTTCATTATCTAAAAGCATTAGGAAAAAAAGAGCGGAAAACTGAAATGTCAGTGAATTTTCAAAGTTCAAAGGGCCATAACTCATGTAAAAATTTGCGGACCAGAATGAAACGCTAACTTGATCTGCAACTCATCATGGTAGACTCACATACCAAAAATCGGTTCATTATCTAAAAGATTATCTTTTAGAAAATGTGGAAAACTGAGGCGTGACAGACGGACGGACGGATGGACAGACGGACGGACGGACAGAGCGCAAACCTAAAGTCCCCTCCGGCTTTCGCCGGTAGAGGACTTAAAAAAAACAACAGTCAACATATGACCCATCCCAATTGCAAGAAACATCATATGGAAAGCAGTATAGGGCTATGAAATAAAAATAGAAAAAAATAATATATGATCCATCCCAATTGCATGTAACATTATATGGAGAGCTGTATAGAACTATGAAATAAAAATACAAAAGTAAATACAGATCCATCCCAATTGCATGTAACATTATATGGAGAGCTGTATAGAACTATGAAATAAAAATACAAAAGTAAATACAGATCCATCCCAATATGCATGTAACATTATATGGAGAGCTGTATAGAACTATGATATAAAAATACAAAAGTAAATACAGATCCATCCCAATTGCATGTAACATTATATGGAGAGCTGTATAGAACTATGATATAAAAATACAAAAGTAAATACAGATCCATCCCAATATGCATGTAACATTATATGGAGAGCTGTATAGAACTATGATATAAAAATACAAAAGTAAATACAGATCCATCCCAATATGCATGTAACATCTTGTAGACAGTTGTATAGTGCTATGGAATAAAAATAGAAAAAATAATATATGACCTATCCCAATTACATGTAACATCTTGTGGAAAGCTGTATAGGGCTATGGAATAAAAATAATACAGTATACACATGACCTATCCAAATTGCATGAAATATCTTATGGAAAGTTGTATAGTGCTATGGAATAAAAATAGAAAAAATAATATATGACCTATCCCAATTGCATGAAATATCTTATGGAAAGTTGTATAGTGCTATGGAATAAAAATAGAAAAAATAATATATGACCTATCCCAATTGCATGTAACATCTTATGGAGAGCTGTATAGAGCTATATAGAGCTATGAATAGAAAATAAAATAGTTCATTGTTTTGCTAATACGTATGTTATTGAAAACAGGTAACGAAGTAAATAACTACAAGAGCTAAAAACAAACGAGTGAACATGGCATAACATCATTAAAATACTAAATTACCTGCTATAGCAACAGAAACATTTATACTATTATGATGGGCAAAATGGCAAAAAACGTACCACATGTTATGGAACCAATACATTTAGTTTCAATTCTGACAGCTCGAAAAAAATGATTCATCAAAATTATACAGCGAACAAGGTTGCTTGCAAATAAATTATTGACTTAGGGATATTGCCAGCCTAGGCGAAGCACCTTTCGTTTGGCTAGCTACATGTGCTTTGTGTGTAAACAAAATTGTGTGAAAGGAACATTGAACTATGGGACGTCAAATATATCTACGACAATCCTAGACAGAGACATCAAACTTATCAACAATATTAATGCTGTGATGACGGCAATAAAACTTTTTGAGTGCCTTCATAAGCCTAGGCTTGCAATATCCCTGGGTCAACTATTTATTTGCAAACAGACTGCTTCGTTGTACAAAGTCCCTATAGTGTGAACTGAGATTCGATAATGTTCTATATATTTGCAATACCGTATTTTGTCCTGCCCTTATCTCTCTTATAGATAATAAAAAAATTTACTGTTACTTCAACAAAATGTGATTAAGTTTTGGTGATCTACCTACAGTATTACAGTCTTCCACGTTCATTCCAATGACTTGTCCATCATTGTTAGTTGTAATTCGGCCAACTGCTGAGTCACAACTGCAAAACAAATTCTTACTATTATTTCATGAGGGGAAAATCCACCTCAAAATAACAATATTATCCCAACTCTATGTTGAATACATTTCACCAATAGCCAGAAGATTTACTGAAGAAATAACTTTGATATTTTTGGGTTTATCATTTTAATCCCCGAAACCGGCGTGTAAACTGTATATCTCGCCAAGCGGGTTATACAAAAGTTTACACCCTGGTTTTAGGGGTTAACAATATAAAAGAATATCAAAGTTATTTCTTATAATTTAATTCAAAAATAATTTTTCAATTATATTTATAATTTTGATGACAATTAAATGTTTTTAAAAGTTTACATTTAAATTGCCATCATCATATGGCGCATTAATACAAATGACGTCACAGACGGAATGAGCTCGTAACCATTAACATCCGCCGATTACGTAATCTTTTCCATTGATCACGTGACCAATGTTGGTTATCAAAATAAACTGAAATGATATAAAAAGAAACCTAGAATTGAATTATAGAATCAAATTATGATTGAAAAATATAAAACTCCAACATATCGATCCATGTCCAAATCACAATACAAAAGCAAAACGTCTCTCAAATGTCTATCTTGTCATCAAATGTCTTAGTTTTCATTTCTTCTCATAATTTAAGGGTTTATTTCAGTTAAATTTCTCAAAAAATATTAGTTTTTTGGGTAATTGTTTTACATTAGGGTTTTGATGGGAACATTAATCGGTACATTTGTGTATGAAAAGATATTTTTCTTATCAGAAGTCTAATCTTGGAGTTGATAATGTGCCTTAAACGCCAAAAACGGCGTCTGCTACATCTACAAGTTTGTAATTTAGAAGAAAAAATTATAAATTATTAACAAAACATAATTGGTTCGTTGACAAAGTAACGTCACCACTAAATTCCCAAAAAGAAACGTCAAAACAACAGGAGCATCAACTAAATAATAGAAAATCTTAGTTTTGTACATGTATCTTTTAATGTATAAAAGCTTTTGTTTTTTTAAATAAGTCGGGTCCACTCTTTCGTTTATCTTGAACACAGAAACAAAGGGGTGACGTTTTTTTTTGGAAATTTAGGGGTGACGTTACTTTTGAATGGATCTGTATATATATATCTGACAAATTATATATTGTCAAGTAATTTGCTTATATTTAAGGTCATTTAAATGTTATAGATTAACCTGTATAGCTACCAAAATGACAGCAAACAGTATGAAATTGCAAATTTTTCACCCATCAATCGAAACCAAAAACAAGTCCGTATCATGTAATAACGCTGCACTTGACTTTTGTTTCTGTAACCGCTTCAACTTTAGATTGAAGGGAGACCACAGACAAGTCAAATTGGACTTTTGCCACCGAAATCAAGATCAGTACAAAATTGGGACAATATATTTCAGGATTAAAAAACAAACATACCAATCCATATTCGCATCAAAGTCCCAAAACAAAGCAACGAATGAGGTAAAACATGTGAACTTCAACCAGGGAAGCGAGGCTCGGTGCTTCAGAAGAGTTGGCACCTCCTGTTTACCTAACTACACTTGCCACAAACTCACCCTTCTGCTGAAGTAACTTTAACGTAATTAGAATGTCCAACTTCTGACTGTATATTTGCATTAGTAGTTTTATCCACCCACTGAACACAAGTCTCCCGTTTAAACAAATCAGCTGCTTCCTTTATCCGCTGTCCTATACTATTTTGAAAAGCTGAAAATATACAAATAGAGCGCGTTAATATCAATAATACCGTACTACCCCTTATCCTGCTAAAGAGGTTGAGTAATGGTATCTAACATCCCAGTAAAAAATATTTCACTTATATCTAGAGGCCGTCATCTATAGGCGAAGGTGCAGAACAAGTGTTTTTGCTTTGCGCAGATGGCAATATCCAGGAGGGTCTTTTATCGTGTCATGCGTACTGTGACACGGGACCTCGTTTATTTTATGTTCCCATGTGCAGGAATCGTTACTTTTATTTCGTAATGCCTAGTGCGAAAGAACAGTCACTACCCACTTTCAAGTTGTTGGACAGGCCTGGTTGATGATTGAACCCACGACCTCCTACTTACGGAGCAAGCACTGTGCCAACTGAGCTACCACAGTGATTTATCCTGCTGTGAAGGTATTAAACAAAGATATTTCGAAAAAAATCTACAATTTATTCTAAACTTGTAAAATTCACTTAGTCCAAAACAAATAATAAAGGTTTAATGCATTGTTAATTTTTTTCGAAGTATCGTTGACTTGCATTTAATGTAAGATACGGAGTCCAAAACAAGTGTAACAGTATTGGGTCATGTGGGTCATTCATAAATGAAACCCCTGAGGGTAAACTTTTTCTATTTTATTGTACACAATATTTCTCTTTTACATTCCTTAGAATTCATATTTAAAACGTTCAAAAGACAAGCATTATTCAAACACGATCATACCAGCTCATTTTCGTATCACAATCAAAAATGCAATAAAAGTTTTTAAACATTGGCAAATTAAGTAAAACGCTTTAATTATAAACGAACATACTAATCACTGTCCGAATCACAATCCAGAATCAAAGTAAAAACTTTGGAACTGACACGTCAGGTCAATCCACCAGGGAACTGAGGCCGGGTGCTCCGGTAGGGTAAGCATCTACTGTCCATACTTTGAAATAGTGAGGCCGGGTGCTCCAGAATGTAAGTTTCTCATCTCTACCTACCTGCTACATGTACATAGTGACAACTTACCGGAGTCGCCAACAACCGTATATGGTATCTTTGCCTTTGGCCAAAGAGTTGCATGCTTCACAAAGTTCCTTTTAAAATTCTTTTTCCTGAAATTCTAAAATAATTATCAATGTTTAGTTACATTTTCTCACATATTTTTTAGCTTTGTTTTATATCAAAACACAAACATACTAATCCATGTACGAATCACAATCAAGAAGCAAAGTAAAAACTTTGAAACTGACAAGTTAGGTTAAACACGTGAACTTCCACCAGGGCAGCGGGACCGGGTGCTCCGGAAGGGTACAACTCTCAATATATATATTATACTGAAAATTGGTTTCGACCTCCACACATGCATGTATGAAGAATCAAGATCTGCTCTGCTCATCTATGCATAAATTGAAGAAAAAAACTCAATGTATAGTACAGTCAAATCTGTCTATAAAGGCAACCCAAGGGAACCAGTAAAAGTGTCCTTTATATACAGATACAAATAATAGATCAAGGACAATTGGGATGCAATTCTTCTGACCTTTATAAACAAGTGGCCCTTAATATAGAGGTGGTCTTTAAGTAAGTTAGACTATACAAAGCACTGCGCTTTAAATCACCTATGTTCGAATCCCACACGAGAAGGTCCAAGAAAGTTTGAAGCTAGCATACAAAGGGTTGGTAGTTTTATGCAGGAAATCCGGTTTCCTCCGCAACTTGACAGTTTTTATGATATCACGCATTTAAAACAAATATAAAAAACTATGTAGCACATTTGAAAACTACCTAGAATGGAATGGATTCCTTAAAATCGGAGCGAATAATGAAAATAGTTGGCAGTCTAGAATTAAAATATGAAAATCGCAAACGACATTGAATCTAAATTTAAATTATCCGAAAAAAGAAAAATAAATAAATAAATAAATGCATAAATAAATAAATAAATAAATAAATAAATAAATAAATAAAATTAATCAAAATGTAAAATAAAAAATGGCCTCGCCATGCCCGTGGAGTAACATTAGTTATTTATTTCATAATTAGGTCGTTTTGCGCAGCGAAACACACCGGCTTTCGTCTCCCGGACTTCGACGCCATTTTCTCCGCTTACGTAACAATGCAGATAAGGGACATTTCGATTTGGACGGGCTCATTTGTGAAAAAATCTGGAATTTGGCGATTGTTGATTATATTGTTTATGTTGCTATGGTATCCGCATTACAACTAAAGTAAAGATTTAGAATGTGTTTGCCATGATCCAAAAATTTCTTTGTGCCTTTGAATCAGATTAAAATTGAATTTCCAAATTTAATTACCGATATACACATTATATTTTTGCCAAGTTCATCTCCCTTTGAAGCCTACTCGTCCTAACTCGGTTGATTCCGTTACCTCTAAGATTACGAGGTCTACCGAAGATTGCCGAAAGATAAGAATATATAGAATTCTTATTTGCTTACCTCTGAAGCAGAATTTCGAATGTGTTTATCCTTTCTATCTCCCTTCAGCCATTTTGCATTCATCCAGTTCTGACAAGGCTACAAAAATAGGGAAAAAAACGAATAAAAAACGATATTGCAAGCCTAGGCTTATCAAGGCCCTAAAAAGGTTTTATGGCTGTCATCACAGCATTGTTGATAAGTTTGATGTCTCTGTGTCCAGGATTGTCCTGGATATATTTGCCGTCCAATCGTTCCATGTTCCTTTCACACAATTTTTATTACACACGTCACAGGTGTAGCTAGCTAAACAGGAGGTGCTTACCCTTCCAATGCATCTGGCTTCACTTCTCTGGTGGAAGTTCGCGTGTCTAACCTAACTTGTCAGTTCCAAAATTGTTACTTTGCTTCTGGATTGTGATTCTCACAAGAATTAATATGTTTGTTTTTTATTTTTAAAAATAAATAAAAAGAGAAAAAAATTAATATGTTTGTTTTTGATTAATTATCACAAAGCAATGGATAAATATGACAACTTCGCATCCTTTTAATATATACATCAAAACCTGTGAATACCGGACTACCTTGGAGATAAATAAGTCCGGTTTAGACAGGTTCTGGTTTAGACAGATTTTTTCACAACTCAGTGGCGTAGCTAGCAAAAAATGATCTGCGCGCCAGGACAATTTACGATGCGAGTTCCAAAGGCACAAATGATCTAGATGGGTCTGGAAAAAAATTAAACGCTGATGTCAATTGGTGCGATCTGATGACATTTAATAATGATAAAAAAAAATCATATGACGGTGACGGTGCGACTGGTTTAAAAAAGAACTTATTTTTGCATTAGAATCAACCGCCTTCTTAATTTTGAGGGGATAGAAACAACACAGGAATACGCGTGTGAATTGAAAACCTTTATTTGGAAACTTTCAGGGCTAATTATATTACCGGAAAACATCGAGTGCGTATGATGTAAACTTTTAAAGTAAAGTTTAAACGAAAGCCATTGGATTCGTCAGGTTTTTTGTTTATTTTTCTTTTAGAATCTTCTATATTTAGAGACATTATTTAAATAATGATAATAAAATTATGAGGGAAAATTGATGTGCACGCCTGTGCGTCGTGGCGTATAGGGTGCTACGCCACTGCAACTTACCTGCTTATTCTTTTATATTGATCAAATGAGTAACACCTTCTGTCAGCATGATAATGTTTGTATTAATACACTTTTACTCAAGACCAAAATTATTTAACTGATAAATTGGATAAAAAATGATCGAGACAATAATACAGTCATCTTACCAATGAATAATGTGTATTTACGCATTTTATATATATACACAATGTAATTCCGGTTTTTTCATTGTATTGAAATTCAAATTTGACATGCATTTCATAAATATATTGCATAACTTTATGCATCATTTAAATCGGTTAAAAGTAAAAAAAATAATAACCGATCATGGCTAAAACATGCACAGAAAACGACCTTGAGAGGTATGCGTATCTTTACCATTGAAGCTATAGATTTAGATATTTTACAGACGTTAACAATGGTAAACAATTATTATTATAGGCAAACAACATTGACCTGTCTGTTTGACCTTTCATTCGGAATATTCATATAGTAGAGTCCACCCTATACACAGGTAGTAATAGAACTCGCAGTTAATACTATGTACATGATTAGTGTTCTCATTATGTACACCAAATAAACTCCTCTGATTCCCATACATAAATGCAGTCGTCCATAACAAATATTTAAATTAAAGGTCAAACAGACAGATCAAAGTTGTTTGTCTATATTATTATTATTATTATTATTATTATTATTACCATTGTTGTTACTGTTATAACCTTACCTGATGTTCTAGTCCATCACCCCATTCCACACGAGTTGCAGCATCATCATTTTCATCCTACAAATAGAAACTTAAATAAAATCTACTCTAGCTGAAACATTCGGTAACCAACAGCGTTTGTAGGGATTGTACCGAGTCAATGATCTTTGAACCAGGATATGAAAGTATTTCCTGTAGTTTGACTTTGGAAATTCAGTCATTTTGTCGAGAAAAAACTTTTTTCCGGTCCCATGTGCCCGGTCATAGATTTATGTACCAGTAGCCGCAGGTTACATGGGGCCGTGTTCTGTATAACATTATTGTAACCCTTCAAAGCGTTACCAGCTGGATCTATGTACCCTGGCAAGTTAACCAATCGCTATGCGAGAAATTTCTTTGAAGGGTGACAATACATATTTTACAGATGGATAAACCAACTTTGAAAACTCATTATATTAACATTTAAAATTGATTTAAGTTCATAACATTAATAATCTTCTCTAACGTTTTATATCTATCTAACATTAGAATAGTTTTTCTTAGAAATACAAGTTTTATCAAACACGCATGATACAGAATCTTGTATCACCACACATTGGCGGTAAAGTGCACGTGCACGTTCTCATTGCGACGTCATTAGGGAGAATGTAGAACAAATGTCATAACATAGTTCAGTAGTTTTCTGTGGTAAAATGTAATTTTTTCACATTAAGTATTGTTTTTTTTTATTATTTTAAATAATCTAATTGGAAATGTTAGATAAAAATATTATATGCACAGTGTGTAGGTACAACCCTTCGTATCAGGTCTCGTCCTTTTTTCGTAGCCGTATCACTACGAGTCGCGCTTGTGCGACGAGTAGTGATACACCTACGAAAAAAGGACTCGACCTGATACTGAGTGTTGTACATACACACTGTGTATATAATATGTATGTATCTGGTAAAAAATCGATAAAAGCCAAGAATACAGCTGAGTGGCGAGATCTTGTGTCGACCTTATGCTCCACCAGGAGCGAAAAGGATAAATAATTTAGTAAGTAAGTTGTTGGTTGGTTGAATGTTGCTAAATGTCGCATCAGCAATTTTTCAGCTATTCGCAACAAGAATACTTAAATTATTAATCTCTATGAACAAGTTCGTGTATGCGTGTTAAGTGCGAAGTGTGTTTTAATAGCCTGTCTTGTACTAGCGCGCACTAGCTTGCAATATCTAGACAATTTTTCGGCGTTTCGGTAATTGTTACATATCTCTCGGTACCTTTTGTTTACTGACTACCCATATTTCCGCCTCTCGGCACCTTTTGTTTACTGACTACCCATATTTCCGCCTCTCGGCACCTTTTGTTTACTGACTACCCATATTTCCGCCTCTCGGCACCTTTTGTTTACTGACTACCCATATTTCCGCCTCTCGGCACCTTTTGTTTACTGACTACCCATATTTCCGCCTCTCGGTACCTTTTGTTTACTGACTACCCATATTTCCGCCTCTCGGCACCTTTTGTTTACTGACTACCCATATTTCCGCCTCTCGGCACCTTTTGTTTACTGACTACCCATATTTCCGCCTCTCGGCACCTTTTGTTTACTGACTACCCTTATTGTCGCCTCTCGGCACCTTTTGTTTACTGACTACCCATATTTCCGCCTCTCGGTACCTTTTGTTTACTGACTACCCTTATTGTCGCCTCTCGGCACCTTTTGTTTACTGACTACCCATATTTCCGCCTCTCGGCACCTTTTGTTTACTGACTACCCATATTTCCGCCTCTCGGCACCTTTTGTTTACTAATTACCCATATTGTCGCCTCTCGGCACCTTTTATTTACTGACTACCCATATTGTCGCCTCTCGGCACCTTTTGTTTACTGACTACCAATATTTCCGCCTCTCGGCAGCTTTTCGGTCTTTAGCTATAGATATTTTGGTCATTCGGCAGCCGAGCTTCTATTTTATTCACCTATAACCAGGCATGGGACGAATTACATTGCAATGTAATGCATAACATTACAATTACTTTGACAAAAGTAGCATTATATTACAATTACAATTACATGTATTTTGGAAAGTAATGCATTACATTACAATAACTTTACCAAAGTAATGCATTATATTACACATTACATTTCAAAAAGAATCCAAACATATAAATACGATATGTTTCGGATTCAGAATTTGAAATTGAAATTTTGGGTTCTTTTTCTATAAAGTTCTTATGTTTTGATTTTCAACTGTTGAAAACAGGAGTATATATAGTCAATAAGTGTATGCATAGCTAGATTCTTTTTGCTTTGGGTCATTCAACTGATATTTCTGCTGTTTACCAGTAGGTTTTACAAAATTTGTCAAAGTTGATTGTTCATCTATGTCAGGCTTTTTATTATCTAAATATACATTTCTGTTTTACTCTAAAAATTAAGATGAAGAAAAAACAGAGATGCTGTAAGGAATTTTTTCATATTATATGTTTTTTTTATTTATTTTATTCACTGAATGTTTCTTAATTACCATTAAATCAAAACAGTAAAAGGAGTTCATAGGTATACAAACTAATTAGTGGTATTGTCAGATGTAAATTATAAACCATACTTAACAAATAACTTATTTAATTATTAAAGATAGGTTACCTAAATAGCATATAAAAAGGATAAAAAAAACAATTTCTGGTAAAAATGAAATTGTTTTCATCACAGGTTATCAGTTAAAGCAAAATTACAAATTATTGTAGTTACTGAAAGTTATATTTAGATATATTGCAAATTTTGATGTGATCTTTATACTTCCCGATAGTACTAAAAACAGCATTTGTATTTTGCTTTAAAATGTATTTTTATCCTTTACATTTGTTGGAAATTCAAAATGATCTGAAGTATACTAACTTTTTAGCATATTATATAGTTTTAGTATTAAGGTTGAATGAAATAAATCATTAGTTTGACAAATTAACAGTTCAAAGTTACAATTTTTCTAGACCGATTTTCATATTTTATATAAGGGAAAAAAGTAGCCTGTAGGTACTTGCTAGCCCTGAATTGTAATGGTAATAATATCTAACATTTAATACAGAGAAGTAATGCTATGTAATGCCATGTAATGCTTAAATTACATGCATTTTTGTCTATGTAATACATTACATTACAATTACATGTAATGCAAAAATTAAGGCATAACACATTACATGCATTACTTTGAAAAATGTAATGCATTACAGGGCATTACAATTACAAATTACCATTACCCCATGCCTGCTTATAACAGGTGTTAATTTTTACACATGTTGTACTGTATCTTAGCGACTGAATCGACGTTTTGGTTGCGATAAGCTAAGTTTTTGAAAAAAAGCATAGCTTATCCGCTTCGAAAATTTTAAAATTCCGAAAAAAATCCTAAGCTATGCTTAATCATTCAAAATACTGTGTTAGGTCTACGCATAATTACCTCTAAAGTGTCTCTGCCTAAGACACATTCGCCTTCTTTCCATTCAACCCAGCTGTCATCCCAGAGATCCTCCCAATCATCGTCGTCGCCGTCGTCACCGACACTTTTAGTCTCAATGTACGCTTGATTTTCTCGTTTAAGGCTCTGAAAATATTCACATAATTCAGTTTTATAATTCAATTAATTGGTCAGGAATATATTATCACTGTGATAGCTCAGTTGGTAGAGTGCTTGCTCCGTAAGTGGGAGGTCGTGGGTTCGAATCCCGACTGGGTCTGACCCAAGAGTTGAAAATAGGTAGTGGCTGTTCCTTCGTCAAGCACTCGGCATTAAGAAATGAAATTTAAAGTCACGGCTCTTTTGCCGGTAGGCGTGGCACCTGACCTCTGGATATGGATGAAACGTTCTTGACTGGGACGTTAAACACCATTACTCATCTCAACCCATAAATATATCAAAATTGTATAATTACTTGGCTGAGTGTAGAATAAATATTAGTTTATGGTCGACAGTTTTTAAATAAATAAAGACTCAATGTACCCCTTGAATCCATTTTTAAGGTTTTGAAATGTTCGCAGAATGTTTATAATAGGGTTCGCCGCCATACCACGTGATCAATACCTCTTAACGTTTGTGCGGAACATTTTGGCAAACGTCAACGTTACAATTTCCCGGAATAACGTCGTTTTTACGGGAAAGCGTCATAGTGTGCGATTCCATGTCCATTGGAAACTTGTAAGCGTTTCACAGACACGTTAGAATGTATCACGTGGTACAGCGGCGAACACCATTTAACATGATGATTAAAGGGCGTAGCTTACTATGAGGCAACCGAGTAACTGCCTTGGTAAAAAAACAGTACATCAACAATGATGTCCCCACTCTGTTTGCGATAGAGATAAAATATAAAAAATGTTGAAATATCAAAGCTGGAGCACCTCTCTCTCTCTCTCTCTCTCTCTCTCTCTCTCTCTGATACACGAAGTCAAGTTTGTTGTAGTTTCTGACTGGGATTAACTTTAAAATGGCTGGTGGTGCTTGCTTTTGCCATAAACTGCAGCTGTATAGCAGGCTGACCAATTCGACGGATTTATCCGTTTTTGACGGATTTGTACCATAAAAACGGATTTAAAGGACGGATAGAATGAAAAGGTCAAATTAGGCGGATTTTTTCCATTTTGACAGTTCTTTTGATTACTAAATTCCAAAAAATTGGACTTTTTATACGAAAATTGCACCAAAATCAAACACTTAATGATAGAAGTACCTACATGTAAATGAAACCTTGCACAGTAAAATATTACCGATCTGGACCAATGAATAATTCGATTGATCAGACTGGTATAGGGTTGTCAAAAGTTTAACACCAGACAAATATGAGTCGAATAGGTAGCTCATATCTCAGTTAGCTATATCTCGACAGCTTTTAGGAAGGTTCTATCTATCGTACGGCAGCATTTCTTTCAATATCTACAGTACAGGGCTGTCGAAAGTTAAACACTGAGCTAGCGAAAAGGAGTCGAAAATCGGCTACTGAGAGGCAGAATAACTAGTGACTGAAGTGCTGCGAGAGATAGATACACTACAGACCTGTCAAAAGTTTAACACTAGGCTGACGAATTTTTGTTCATCTCAACCCTTCGTTAGCTATATCCAGACAGCTTTTCGGCAGCTAGTATCTGTTTCATGACAGCTTTACGGCTACTAGATATCTATACTCGGCAGCTGAGATTCGGCAATTATCGTTAGTTGAGTGTTAAACTTTCGACAGTTCTGTACTGTAGCAGCTGTCGAAACCCTGCCCAGATAACTCTTCTTAGGGTTCGCGATGAACTAATCATTCGATATGAAATCGGTGTTAAACTTTCGACAGGCCTGTACTTTCCATCTAGTGAGGGTGAGTGAGTAATGGTGTTTAACGTTCCAGTCAAGAATATTTCACCTATATCGAGACGTCGCCAGCTATAGGCGAAGGTGCAGAAATTTTGCCTGTGCTTTGCGCTGATGGCATTATACAGCAGGGTTCTTTAGCGTGCCAAGCCCACCGTGACACGGGGCCTCGTTTATTTTAAGTTCCAATCCGAAAGAACCGTGACTTTCATTCCGCAATGCCGAGTGCTTGGCGAAAGAACAGTCACTACCCACTTTCAAGTCTTGGGTCAGACCCGGTCGGGGTTCGAACCCACGACCTCCCACTTACGGAGCGAGCACTCTACCAACTGAGCTACCGCAGTACTTTCCATCTATATTTCGCTCTCTCGGCAGCCGGGCTTTAGGTCCTTTCCGTTACCTAAGTGTTAAACGTTTGGCGTGCCCGTACTAGTACTGTGCATATATTTTCTCCACGAACATTCCTTTTGTGAATCTAAATTTAATGAGGTTCGTCGCTGTACCACGTGAATTCATAATACCTCTTAACGTTTGTGCGGAACGTTTTGGAAAACGTCAACGTCACAGATTCCCGGTATGACGTCGTTTTCGCAGGAAAATGTCATCTTATGCGATACCATATCTATTGGAAACTAGAAAAACTGTGAGCTCACAAAAAATACCCCCCGCTCCCAAAAATTTCTTCGGATGAAATTTTGAAATAGGAGGTGCATATCGACATTATATCACAAAGGTTTGTGAAAGTTTCATGAAAATCCATTGAAGGGTTTAGGAGGAGTTGCGGATAAGAGATAGGTACCCCAAGGTGTAACGGAAGGACGGACACACGGACGGACACCCCTATCACTTTTTAAGCGGGGGCAATAATAAGTGCTCCGCATAAATGTAAGGAGTATCACGTGGTATGGCGACGGAACTCATTATTACCTTAAGAAGACTGCGTATTTTGTTAATAAGGGTCGACTTCGTGTCATCATCAGCAAGCCAAGGAAAACCCGGCTTTGAATCTGAAAATAAAACAAAAATAACAACAAGATCTATATAATTAGGAGGGTCTTTTGAATATTTATACCCCCCGCAAACTAGTTTGAGTTATTTAAGAATCGCCATGTCTGTCTGCGCGTCTGTCCGTGTAAAATCGTGTCCGGGCCATATTGCATAGCTACTTTGGACGACTGTCATAAAACTTCACATGAAAAATCTTAATGGCGTGTCATGACATTGAACCAAGGTCATATCGTAAAGGTCAAGGTCGCAGAAAAACGTTAAATATTGGGGCGGGTGCGGGGGTTTGCCTCGTAAGAGACTTTTCTAGTTCTATATATAGGAATGAAATTAAGTTTAGTATGAAATATTTTAACATTTTGCACACTTGATAATTATGTTACATTGTGCAAATTGACCAATTCTTTCTTTCATACTTACATAACAAAAAGAAAATTTCATTTCATTTCTTATTCAATTTATAGAAAATTTTCAACAGCAAACCAACAAATCAAACTACAATATAGCCATAACTATTATTTATTTATTTATTTATTTATTTATTTATTTATTTATTTATTTATTTATTTAGATAATTAGCAATCAAACTGCAATAATTAATCTAAGCACTGAATGCTTCGATTAGTACAATGTTAAAACTTGCCTGATGTCTTCTTTTTTCCATGGTATCTACTCTCGGAAATTGCCAGACAGAGCACCATTAACAAGACACTCGAAAAAAACAACTTCGCCATCTTAGCAACACTGATATAAAAGATGGTTGTCGGAATTTAAAGTCTGCATGTAGCCTGTCAGCTAAAATGCAGCCTGTAGAAGCAACTGATATATTAAAAAATAACCTATGAATTTATATTTCATTAAAACATCATGTGACACGGGTGGATGACTTTTACGCGGCTTTTCGGGTCACTTAACGCGTAATAGAAATTTGATTAACACAGACAGCAAACAAAAATGATTTGCCTCTGTGCACATTAATGATAGATATATAGATATTTTTTCACCGAATCTAATTGACAACGCATGTCAAATAAAAACACACCACACTGACATACAGTACAGGCCTGTCGAAAGTTTAACAATAAGCTAGGTAACAAGTTAGTGCGGAAAATCGGCAGCTAAAAACGGCCTCTCGTTAGCTATACATTGAAATTCAGATTGTAAGATCTGACGGAATTAACTGTTCATTAATATTGTACAAATACCATGTATTATTTTTGTTATTATTATATAGCAATATATACATCACAGAAATTAAAGGATAAATCCCGAGGAGTTAGCGTGCAATTGCACGCAAACTTTGTTGCAGTCCGAGGTTTCCCGAATCAATTTTTCATATTGCACGCTTTGTCACATGACGCTGTCATTTATGACGTCATACGATTGTTGTTACATGGCTGACGACGTCATGATTGTGATGTTGTCGTATTGCACTAGTTCTTATATCCGTATACAAGAACTAGGGCAATATTTATGTATTGTAAGAAAAAATGGTATTTTGAGATGAAATACTAGTGGGAAGTAAACGAAATTTATTTTGCTATATAATAAAAGGGTTATTGAACTGATATTGTGAAATATTGTCCCGAGTTGACTCGACATTTGCACTCTCAAGCTCGTGCAAATGTCGAGTTAATTCGGGACAATATTTCACAATATCAGTTCAATAACCCGATATTATTATTATTATAATTATGTTATTGTATTCTACCACTATCATTGTAAAATATTTCGTTTTGTTGAGTTCAGTTGAGTAATGGTGTTTAACGTCCCAGTCAAGAATATTTCATTTATATCGAGACGTCGCCAGCTATAGGCGAAGGTGCAGAAATTTTGCCTGTACGTTACGCTGACAGCAGGGTTCTTCAGCGTGTCAAGCCCACCGTGACACGGGACCTCGTTTATTTTAAGTTTCTATCCGGAAAAACCGTGACTTTCGTTTCGTAATGTCGAGTGCTTGACGAAAGAACAGTCACTACCCACTTTCAAGTCTTGGGTCAGACCCGACCGGAGTTCGAACCCACAACCTCCCACTTACGGAGCGAGCACTCTACCAACTGAGCTACCGCAGTGGTATATTTCGTTTTGTGCTACAAGCTACATATAGCTTTTTTGCAATAAAGATTATATATAATTATTGTATATCCTGACAGCTTAACGCTAGCTGTTCTTTATATATATATATATATATATATTTGCAGCTTTTTGTCACCAGCTACATGTATCCTTATCTTCGCTACTGGACAGCCGAGCTTTAATCCCCCAGGATTATCTCAGTGTAAAATTTTTGACGGGTCTTTACTGTTTTAATCTTTAACAAACTTAATAAATTCAGAGCATTCAAAAAATATAAAGACCGCCTGATGTCCAATTTTTGGGACAATTGCCGATTTAGTCATAGTACATTGCGTTGTATATCAATATTGAGATTAACACTTTTAAGCTATATATGTATGTGAACTACATGAACTATGCGTATTGACAAAAAAAAAAAAAAAAAAACACACACACACACACACACACACACAGCGGTACAGGAAAAGACAGGTCGTGTACGTTAGCGAATTGGTGGAGAATCGGCAGCTTATTATATCCCCCTTCGATAGCATTATCTTCAGCTGCTATCGGCTAATAGCTGTTTTATCTTGAGTACTTGACAGCCAAGACTCAACTCCTTTTCTTTAACTCAGTGTTAAACTTTTAGGCAGGTCTGTATTGTATCAATCTTTTACAAACCTCATAAATTCATAGTTCGTATATATCCTCTGATGTACAATATTTGGGACAATGGCCGATTTAAACATTGACAAAAATAGAGTGAGACATACATATTACATACACACTGTATTTTTTATATATTTACAATAATATAAAAGCAATACTTTATGTGAAAAATGATATTTTACCACAGAAAACCACTGAACTATGTTATGACATTTGTTCTACATTCTCCAATGACGTCAGAATGAGAAAGTGCACGTGCACTTTACCGCCAATGTTGTATCACCACAGTGTGGTAATACACGATTCTGTATCATGCGTGTTCGATAAAACTTGTATTTTGTCAAATCAGATAGAAAAACTAGTCTAATGTTAGATAAAGTACAAGACATGTCGTAACTTAAATAACAGTACGTTGTCAAATTGGGGCCGAATCATCAATATATCTCGGTCCCTGGTTAACTTTATCTTGGCGGCTGCTATCGGTATCTTGTCAGCGTTTTTTGTCAGTAGCGACCACTTAGCTTTGACCCCCTTTACATTATCTCAGTGTAAAATTTTCGACAGGTCTTAACTTTTTTAATCTTTTACAAACGTTATAAATTCAGAGTTCGAATATACATACAAAAATATAAACACCCCCTGGTGTCCAATATTTGGGACAATTGCCGATTTAGTCATAGTACATTGCATTAAGTATCAGTACTGAGAATTTACACTATTAAGCTACCTGAACTATGCGTATTGACAAATTATTTACAGTACAGAGCCAGGATGTCACATCAGTAGCTTATCTTGGCCTTCGTTATATTAGCTGTATCAGCAGCAGGTGCTTGGCTTATGGCTGTTTTGTCTCGAGCCTAGACTGGATTCCTTTTCTTTAGCTTAGTGTTAAACTTTTCGACAGTTCTGTAATGCATTAATCTTTTACAAACCTTATAAATTCAGAGCTCGAAAATATATACATGTATACAAAAAAATGTCTAATATTTGGGACAAAGGCCGCTTTAGTTATGTTACACTGCAACACTGAATCGAATACCGGTATATCGGGATTGAAACTATGTGAACTATAGACAAAAATAGTGTTATGTCGAAACTTAATAGTCCGATCACGTTTTCATTGAGGAAAAAAATATGTTTTGACTGGGTAGCGTGATTCAAACTTAGATATCTTTCTTGATATAACTTCAATAGACTTGAAATTTAACATATCTTTTAAGAGCACGTTTTTCATATTTTGAATGTTTTTTTGCAAATATTCGCAGCTTTTTAAAGTTTTTGCTTTATTTATATGAATAAATTTAAATAAACTTTTTCGATAAAATTGTGTTCAGAAATTAATACATGATCGTTTGCAGTATTGTTTTAAAGGTAAGAATTCAAAAATACTATTTGTCTATCAACATGTTTAATTTTTATTATTTATCATAGGTTTTGAGTTTTTGGGAGTCAAAATTTAGCAATTAATTGAAAGGTAACTGTTGACCCTCTGATATTTTGATATGGCATATTCGACAGCTTCATTCCTACAAGTCATTCAGAACTAGGTTCTGATTGGCTAATGCATATTCACGTGATCATATGGGTTCATAATGTGTTTTGATTGCTAACAGAAATGCGTCACGGATTAGCCCATTTGCGCTTTTTTATGAATGAACAACAGGTAAAATAGAACAAATATCAAAATAAAGAATGAAATTCATTTATAGCACTTGTTTGGCCTAGAGCAACATATTTTTTAAATTTAATGTTTTAAAACTACAAAACATTCAATGTCATCCAACAAAGCCGAGATTTTTGTCTCAAAAAATGACGTCATTGGTGATAATGCATTTTACTACGTCATACGCATCATCTGAATTCAGATGCGTGTCTAAATACTGGTTTTATTCGAATTTTAGACTGAATACAAAAATTAACCATTTTTTCAACACATATTATAAAAAATCACAGATCTACATATAGCATTAATGAAATTTTAGGTAAATAATCCACAATTATATTCCTCACTGAAAACGTGATCGGACTTAAAACAGTGCGCCGACGAATCGGTGCCGAATCAGGAACGCATCTCGGCCTCTCGTTAGCTACGCTCGGATATCTCCACAGCACCTATTGACCACTGCGGTACCTCAGTTGGCGGAGTGCTCGCTCCGTAAGTGGGAGGTCGTGGGTTCGAACCTCGACCGTGTTTGACTTAAGACTTGAAAGTGGGTAGTGACTGTTCTTTTGCTATTACAAAATAAAAGTCACGTTTTTTTCGGATGGGAACTTAAAATAAACGAGGTCCTGAGTCACGGTAAGCTTGGCACGATAAAAAAACCCTGCTGTATAAGCCAGCAGCGCAACACACGGGCAAAATACTGCTCCTTCGCCTATAGCTGGCGACGCCTCGATGTAAATGAAATCTTCTTAACTGGGACGTTAAACACCACTACTTAAACCAACTCTCAACTCAGGTTTTTTTTTTTTGGTCACTAGCTAAATGTATCCATATCTCGGTCACTCCACCACTGTACATGTGTGGGTTCGAATCCCGCTCACACTACATGTGGGGAAGTGAATTTTGTTTGCCGTTGGCCTTTACTGATTCACCCGGTGTCATTATAATGTGACTATTGTCTGTGTCATACTGCCTCTGTGAGCTAGCACCTTAAAAGTCGCCCAGAGTGCGCTGGTACAAGGCAGACCATAAAACACACTCGCACTTCACATGTTTATAGATTAATGAATAGAGATTAATAAAGTAATTCTCGCCGTGAATAGCTGGAAATTTGCTGATGCGACATCAAGCAAATGTAGATAAAAAAAGGGGGAAGACCTAAGTCCAAATGAAAGAGAACAACTGAAAAGGAAAGAAACAACGCCGCCGGATGGACCCGTTCGAACACAGTAAAAACAGCAGCAAACGATAGGCAAAAATGGAAAGATAGTGTTACGGCCTTTTTGAGAAGAGAGCATTAAGGTTAAGGTAAGGAAATAAATGAAGGGTGTAGATGTTGATTTTTAATTTTCTATTTATTATTTTTATTTTTGAGACATCAAAGAATCTTATTTCTTTAATGTCTATGTGACATTCAATGTTCAGCTTCAAAGCTTTACAAAGACAGAAATGATAAATGTTATTAAAATATGTTTGACTTATATTCAGCTTTAAAGTTTTTCAAAAGCTGAAATGATAAATGTTATTAAAATATATTTCATTTAATTGATTGTAACGACTGGTAGTTTGGGTGATGAAGAGACTGCATGATTTTTGATGTTATCTATACAGGTTTTAACGTGCGATGACTCACAATATAATCGGAGATAACTTTGATCGTGTTATATATTCTTATAAGGTGGGGCATCAATATGATGCCCATACACATGTACAGTACAGGTCTGTCGAAAGTTTCACACTAAATTAACTTAAAATAAAATAGAAAAAATAAGTGCCGGATCGCTAGCTGATCTCGGCCCCTCGTTACCTATAGGAGTAAGGTATTTTAGGACCTAAACAAGATTCACACATGATTTGTGTAGCTTAGCAGGGGTTGCTTACCTTTTCGGAGCACCTGGTCTCACTTTCCGAGTTGAAGTTTACGTGTTATTTTAAAGTTTTCACTCTGCTTTGGAAATGTGATCTGGACATGGATTGGTATGTTTATTTTTGATTATATCAAAGCTGTCAGTTTCGAGATGCTGTAGCTAATTAGTGCACTAAAGGAAAGTAGACACCTTTGATTCGGCAAGATCACTAGCAATTTATCTTTCCGACATGGACACAAACATACATACATGTATGATGCCCGTATACATGTACAGTTACGGGTCTGTCAAAAGTTTAACACTAAATAATATATTAAAAAGAAACTAGAAAAACTGTGAGCCACAAGCTCCCAAAAATTACCCCCTCCCCCCGCTCCCAAAAATCCATCGAATCAAATTTATAAATAGGAGGTGCACATATACATTATATCACAAAGATTATGTGAAAGTTTCATGAAAATCCATCAAAGGGTTTAGGAGGAGTTGCGGATAAGAGATAGGTACCCTAAGGTGTAACGGACGGACGGACACCCCTATCACTATATACCCCCACTTTTTAAGCGAGGGGTATAATAAGTGTCAGATCGCTATCTCATCTCGGTCCCTTGTTATCTATATGTCGACAACTTTTAGCAGCTGTTATCTTTCTCTTGGGAATTATTCGGGTTTCAAGTCCTCTTGGTCAGGTCAGTGTTAAGTTTTAAACTTTCGACAGACCTGTACTGTATCTGATTTCAATAATTCATGCTTCCATTACTTCAATCAGTGACCGTTCCGTTTTCAGGCGTTAACTGCATTTTAAATAATTAATATAAAGAGATTTTAAACTGTATCCTTTTGAAAACAGTCTACGAAATATGAACTCAAAGAAGAAAAATATTAGTCAATGCAGGGCAAGTTTAAAATCGTCTTAGTGGTAGAGGATCTGCCTCGAAAGCAACAGGTCGTGGGTTAAAACTCGCCCAGGCCATTCACAAGACTTATAAATTTAAATACTACGTCCTTGCCTGACGCTCGGTATTAAAAGCACAGAAAATCGACTGGTTCACCCGATGTCAGTGTAATGAACTTTGCGAGCACAAGCAACCCAGACTACATGCATTTCAAAAACGTATGACAAGTTAAGTATTCGACACGAATATGTTGTCCATAAAAATTTAAGTTATACATTTTGGTCCTTGTTTTGGAAAAATACAGCAAAGTAGTTTAATATAATATAGCAAAATATACTATTGTCTAAATTTGCTGTTAGTTAAAATTTGAAATTCCTCAAAAAACTAAGGTATACTCCATTGTGCAACTCATCATATACTCTTGTTTTTCCTTAGCTGATTTTAGTAGAATATATTTTGGTCCTTTGGGTTTCTATTCAACATCTTAGAAAAAAGTTTTGGTTTTATAATTTTGGTCCAAGCACTAATGTTTAGGGATTGTATTCCGAAACGGCCGTCTAGTGCTGTAAAATTAAGACTAGTATAATATGCTATTTTGACCGTACACAGAACAACTGAAGTACTGTACAGATCTGCTGTGAGTTTACTGAACACTGAGCTAACAAAAAGAGGTCGAAGATTGGCTGCTAAGGTGCTGAAATACGGGTACCTAATGACCAAAAAGCTGCCAAGTGATATACAACAGTTGTCGAAAAGCTGTCGAGTAATAGCTAACAAGGGGTCAAGATAAGCTGCCGATAAGACATTATTTTGTGATCTTACATGTAGTGTTTTACTTTCAACATGTCTAACCTTACTATACGCTTATTGGAGTTCACAAAAGATCAAATGCGGCCACCCGGCTTTACCATCAGTTTAATGGCAAAAAATGTAAACGGGTACATCTTGCTCGGTCAAGATGTGCTCCTATTGAATTTTAGTACATGACATTTAATTTGTTGAATTAATCATTGATTAACTACATGGATACTATTCCATGTCGAAATAATCTGTTCTTGACAACGTTTAGTAACAGGACTATACGTAGGCATAGTTATAGTCCCCCGACATCAAAGTATAGTCTCTCGCGCCAGGGACTATACTTTTATTATTTTTAAACGCAATGTATGTGTGAATTCACATCAATGTTCAGATTTTTTTGTAGTATTTATTTATTTATTTATTTGATTTTTTATTGCTGTTGATGCTAAAATCTATGATGTTGAATAAAATTAACAGTTAATTTGAAAAATAATTAAAACAAAAACGTGATGTACTAAATATATTATGAACCTCCCCGAGGGAACTGTACTCCTACAGTGTTGTTTGGAGACCTATAGTGCCCGAGACCATAGATTAATAGAAGATTTGTATAAGTCCAACCTGCCTTAAAGGCCATCTTAATATAAGGGCCACCTGCTAATAAAGGCCAGTAGAATCGTATCCCAATTGTCCTTTATTCATATTATTTGAAACTGTTTATACAGGCCACCTGTCCATAAAGGCCGCTTTCACTGTTTCCTTGCGTGGCCTTTATAGGCAAGTTTGGCTGTATGCACATGATGTATATAAATAAACACAAACTTTCTACAAAATGTATTTCTTGTTACTCAATTTTACTAGTTAATCGATAGATGATAAGATTGCTATGAACACAGACTCTTTTATCATTCACCTAATCAAAATTTGGTTCTGGTCAATTTAATCAAACACTTACATATCGGTACATGCCCAAATTACAATGTCAAAAACATTTTTTTCAGACGATTCTTTTTTCTTTTTTGGTTATCTATCAAATTAAAATAAATATTATTAACATTTTTTCCACCGAATATTGACAATTTTCTTCTCTATGCGTCGTATTTAAATAATAATAATGTGCCATTTTGTTATGACATTGAACTGATTTTCTCCTAAGGTACAGACATGTCGAAAGTTTAACATTAAGCTTACAAAGAGGAGTCGAAGCTTGGGTGTGGAGTGGCCGAAATTTTGATAGCTCGTGGCCAATAACTGCCGAGAGATAGATTGTAGCTGACTTAAAGCTTTCTCGTACCTCGGACAGAAAAATCTCACGCGCACACCAGTGCTAGATTTTTCTTTCTTGCACCACAGATAGAAAAATCCATAAAAAGAGAGGTGCAAGATATCTCCATCTTGTAGCCCCCTGTGCAAGATAGCCTACACGCTGTTTTTCCCGCAAAATTTTATCAACAAAATCAGAGGTGTATCGAAGGTTGAAATTGGTTTTAAATTGAAAAATTGTACTTTTTGATGCAAGAAATAGAATCAATCACTACTTGTAGTGCCAGATAAGGAAATCTCAACCCTCGTTCTAATATATTTGGTCCAGAACTCGGCAAGCCTTGGTTGAGATTTCCCTATCTGGCACCACAAGTTGTGATAGATTCTATTAGTCTTGTCCAGTTTGTCTGGTACTGCCTCACGCGACAATTGAACAATCAAGATGACGTATCCGATTATTGCGCTTGACGTCATCAAAACAAACGATTTCTTTCTTTATTTTTTAAATTTGTGTTTTATTTTATTTTTTATTCAAAATATTTTACTGTCAGAGTTGTTTTATATTTGCATTGATTACTAGTCGTTGATCGATATCTTAAAATTTTGAAGTGTTGTCGATCGGATTATTTTTAAAGTGCGGATTTGTACAATGCATAAAGTGTCCAAAGGAATGCAAGAAGTCCCATGAGTGTACGTGTTTTGTTTTGTACATATCACAGTTATAAACAATTTAATGGTACGAGAAATAGAATCTATCATCAGTTTGTGACCGATACCGTATGATTTCAGTCTCGGATGATGTGATGTAACTTATCCCAATCTCGGCATATATGTTACATCACATCACCCTAGACTGAGATCATACGGTATTGGTCACAAACAGGTGACAGATTCTATTAATCTTGATATATGGGTATAAATAAGTTGTCGATTCGGCACTAATTTGTTAGCTCAGTGTTAAACTTCGGACAGGCCTGTACTGTATATTTTAATGACCGAACCTACGAAGCGTTACATAGGTTTCTGAAAGATAACCCAATCTCCGATTTGCATAAAAAAAACCAAAAAACGAGTTTACTGTGTTCTTCATATGATAATTTGCATATGCTGTCAACTCGCTAAATCATGCATTGTTTCATTTTTTTAACTTTTTTTTTTACCTAAGACTAGTCAAAACGCAAGGAGGAGTTTTTTTTGGAATTAACAGTATATATGACATCAAATCAACAATTAAAGTTTCTATTGCAAACATTCCTTTTTTACCCTGCTTCTGCTTATAGTGCATATTTCACAATACTCTATTGTTGAGACTGTTCCCACTAGTGGAACTTTACCCAACTAAGCAAGCTGCTTACAAATAAATTGTTGACTCGGGGATAATGCAAGCCATCAATAAGTAAATGGTCACCATCACAATATTGTTGATAAATATGATGTCTATACATGTATCCAAAATTATACCAGATATATTTTACGTCCCACAGATCAATGTTCTTTTCATTCGCTACTTCCGGAGCACACGGCCTCACTTACCTGGTGGAAGATTGCGTGTTTACCAGTTTAAGTTTTCACTTAGTTTTGGGGATTGTGGTTTGAAAATGGGCTTGTATCCCTATAATCTATGAACACATACGGAATTTACTAATATAAGAAAAATTTACGTGACTTTGAACAAAGTTTTACCAATGTCAGACTTCTAGTTCAATGAAATATATAATGTTTCAATGAAATTAATTTACAATGCAGGCAATGCAGTCATAAAAATGCTTCATGCACAAGTGAATTGCAAAATCTATAAGATCAATTTTGATGTCTGAAATTGATTACATGATGCAATTACATTTGTCACTAAAACCTAGAATGAACAACACATTGGGCTAAGTTTACATAAGTAATTAAAACAAACATACTAATCCATGTCCGAATCACAATCCAGAAGCAAAGTAAAAACTTTGGAACTGACAAGTGAACTTCCACCAGGGAAGTGAGGTCGGGTGCTCCGAAAGGGTAAGCACCTCCTGTTTAGCTAGCTACACCCGCCACGTGTGTAATCAAAATTGTGTAGAAGGAACATGAAACTATGAGATGTCAAATATATCCAGGGCAATCCTAGACACAGAGACGTCAAACTTATCAACAATACACAAACTTAACATAAATTTAATCTCAGTTCCAACAACGATGATTTGCTAAAGTTTTTATTTCAAGATTCTAGGGCTCCGTGCCCATTCCATCCAATGAAAGATTTGTATCCAGTCCCTGTTCTTGGCAATAGCTAGAAATTAAGTGACAAATGTGGAATTACCAAGAACAAGTCATAGAAAACGCACATATAAACAAGAAAAAATTCACAGGAGTTGTAACAGATCATGAATGAGTTATTTTAGAAACCTCTGGACTTTGAAAAGAATTGAATATAACGTCATCCAAAGTTATGTTTTATGCATTTTTGCATCAACCCAATAATTTGACATAGGTGTCACTAAATATGCAATACTTACATATAAACAACAACAAGATATCAATCAATTTTTTAATGTATTTAAAATAAAACAAATTATGAGCACAACAAGCCAATTATATGTAAATCCAAAAATGAAAACTCCATAAAATTATAATAATGTACAATAAAATTAATAATCATCAAAACAGTGATTATATACTTGTATAGGCAAACAAACGATGACCTGTGCGCTTGACTTTTTATTTTAATTTTTATCAAAGGACAAGTACATTTCTGTATACGCTCTAGTCCCAAAATTCTGATGTGCAAACAACATTGACCTGTCCACTTGACCATTTGTTT
>CM037863.1:34186555-34269527 GCA_021292105.1 Anadara kagoshimensis | reverse complement strand
ATATGTTTTTAGAATGTTAAAATTTTGTGATATATGCTTGTAAGAACAATCACTAAAGTTTGAATCTTCCGGAAAGTAGCTATGTAGAATTAATAAAATAATCGTGAAGAAAGTGTTGTCTTCTTTTAATCGATCAGCTGTTGTGGACAGGTACCCCGATAAGTGGATGGTATATCTATTGCCCTTTACATTTTAAGCAGACCATGCAGGAAAATTATATTTTTAAGATTGGTAAAAACGAAACGAAAATATTATGAAATGGTCCTTTTACTTATTTGACCAATTCACATTGTGCTGTCCTCATGATTGGCATACTTACCATTGTTATTGTATTATTTTAAGTAATTTTATGAAAAGATTAACAAGACAATGCATAAAAAATACAAATTTTCACGTTAGTGCTTACTAGCATTTTACTTACACAATCTGTAAAATAGATCAACCATTGTCTGTAAGCAACAAATATGACGATCGACCGGTTGGCCAATTTTTCTCTGGATTTTTTTTTTTACCTCATCTATGTACCTGCTGTTTGAAACGACCTCCCCATTCAGAAATAAAGATTTTTAGGCAAAAAATTACGTCTTAGGCGGGGATATATGGTACAAATTGTCCAAATAGAAAAAATCAAATATCGATCTAAAATTTTGACCACCGTCACGTTTTTTAAAAGTTGAATTTTCTAAAAATTTGACGACGCTGAAAATAATTAATTTTTTTTGGTCGAATTTTTAGAAATTTTACTGTAAGTAAGATTGTGTATTTGAGAGTATTGTGGTATAATGGACATTCCATGTTCTCATCCCACTGACATGTGTTGCAATACAATCCTTGATTGTCTTGTCTGCTTCAGCCACAAATATATTTCAAGTCATTTCAGCACGTTTTTGCTTGGAAGTGCTCATCTGTTGAAAACCAGGGATCATCATTGTTCACCTGGATAATGATGTGAACTTCTCCCTCAGCCAAGATTAGGGAGAAGTTTTTCTGCATTGAAACATTCAATGTTTCCAGATGTTTGATTTTAAATCATCATATTAATATATTAGACTTGCATCTTACAAACAGTGTAGTATTAATTCTTTACTCCAACTAGATGTTCTTGTTTTATTCTATATTGTTGCCATTGTTTTTTTTTCTCCAAGCACTCTTGTTAATCAACCCAGTCACCACTGGTTTCCATCTTCAAACTTTTTAAAATTTTTATTTTTTATTTTATAGTTATTAATTAATTTATTTATTATTATTTATAAATTTATTTTATTATATTAATTAATTTATGGTTGAGCAACATTGATATGATTTCAATAAAAATGTGGTAAAAATTGAAGCATATAGAATCTTGTAGAGTTATTCCCCTTGTTCTAAACATACACATGGTCATGGCTTCCCTTTCAAGAGATGATTTTGCTTATTTTACATCATGCAGTTGGAAAATGCTTTTAATTATGGATTCCTTTGTGACTTGAGAACATTTTAAGAGGGTCTGATATTTTATTAAATTTTCATATCAAAAAACAAAGTGTATTATTGTTTACATTGACACTTCCTATTTCAATCATTGTACATAAACATTGATAAAGACATTTTTATTGCATATTTCTGAGGACCTTTGATCATGATTGGGTCTAATTACTTCAATCAACAGATAGATGGATCCCTGTTACGCAGGGGTGACTGTCAGTATGGCTAATTATCAGATTAACACACCTGGACATACCGGGAGTTATATGCATGTGTGTGTAATATACAGAGGCGCCTCAGGGGTTGAGTAAACTTGTCAAATATTAAGGCAACTAGAACTTCGCTTTTAGGCAGTTTAGGGCAAAGTTTTTCTAAAAAGGGCGAAGATATCACCCAACTTCGCCCTTATTTTGATCCCTGGTACTGACTCAGTGAGCTAGCATGGTAAAGTTGCCCTGAGTGCGCGCTAGTACAAGACAGACCAATAACACACTCGCACATCTCACGCATACATGAATTGTTCTTAGATTAATCCTTAGAGATTAATAAACCTGTTCTCATCGCGAATAGCTGAAAAATTGCTGATGCGACGTAAAACAACATTACAACCAACCAACCAACCTTTCAAATGACATATTTTTCTACAGTATAGCCATATATTACTGTTCATATGATCTCCCTTTGATTATTTATAAATGTTTTCTTCTGTTGAAGCATTTGATAGTTAATGTGCCTTAAAGGTAATTTTTTCGGAAATGTACACATAAATCACGGGGGCCCAGGTGAGCAATATAGGCCCTTTTGGGCCTCTTGTTTCATAGATTGATGTCCCTTTCAATTTTCAATGAAAAATTCTTGTCTGGGATAATTCTAATAAGTATTTGATAGAATTTCATGAACTTCATGGAAAAGTGAAAGATTAGCATATCATGGTTTTTTTTTATTTTGTTATTTTTTTTTTTTACTTTTAGGACATAAACGTGTATGGCATGGTATTGCAGATATTGTTTTGCTTAAAAGTGTGGTAAAAATTTCCACAGAAGATAATGATGATTCTGAGAATGACTCTGATAGTACAGTCGATCTTTCATGTGCATCACCTCCAAAGCAGAGAAAGACAAGTGGTAGTGAGAGTGAAGAGGACAGTTTGACAAGCATAGTAGAGGTTAAACTTCAGAAATCAAAGAATAAGAAATCAAAATCACAGGCTTTATCACAGTGTATTGTGAATGCATTTTGTGAAGCAAAGAGAGATAAAACTTTATTTGACAAATTTATACCATCATTCTTAGCCACAGAGGAATATATAAGAATCATTCTTTATAATTGTTCATCAGATATTCTTCTTCTCAGTGAAGAATTACCAATTTGGAAAGAAGCAGAACTGGATACCAGAACTTTGCTACAAGTTTGGCTGTTTCTTAATTTTGAGAAGTTTGAAGTTCTTGCACCTGGCTTTATTTATGAAGACATGCCATCATCACAGTTCAAAAATGTTGTCCGTGATGTTTATTCAGTTTACCTGGAGAAGGTGACTAGGCCTTTGGAGCCACTTGGTACTGTGTCAAAGAAGTCATTTTCATATGCTAAATTGAATATCGAGAAGCACAAAAAGACTCAAACTTTCTTAACAGATTACTACTCAAAAGTAGACAAACTGTAGTATGAAATGGTTAGGAGTAGTGCAACTTATATGCCATTGGGGGAATGGTGCAAAGATATTGACATTTTATAAACTAATTATTTTGATTGATATTTAAGTGTAATAACACATTATTAAGTTATTTTTAGCCTGCCGGGCTATTGTTCTACCCCCAGCATGTGTCAGCACCAGCATCAGCGTCCATTGTTTAAGATTTTGGTTAAAGTTTTTTGCCTGTTTAATGACCTAAATGTGCTACTATGCTGTTCTTCTGACACCTCTTGTTTTTTTTTTTTTTTTTTTTTTTTGCTACATTAATACAAGTTAAATTTTTTTTTTTTCTTCCAGTAGCTACACAGTATGGTTCTAAAATATCTGTTGATTATATAGTTAGCTAATTTTATGCGGTAAACATGGTTTTATTACAAAATGAAATTAAATGTAGAATATATTATGAACTTTTTGAAATTAAATAAGAATTTAAATAAAATTGCATATGAACTTATATGAAATAAAATCTGAATTTAAAATCAATTATTATGAATTTTATTGAATTAAATATGAATTTAAATTGAATTATATATGAATTTTAGTAAAGTTAAATGAAATGAGATATACATTGTAAAGATAAAATATGAATTTAAAAAATTAAATGTGAATTTTAATAATATTAACTAAATATTTTTTTAAAAGTTTTTATTAACTATGGATTACAAAATAAAAAAAGGAAGATGAATTTTAATTTAATAAGAATTGAAAAAAAAATTATGATTTCAAAATAATTAAAAAAATTAGGAAAGTTTAATGAAATTAGATATAAATATGAAATACGGATTTAAAAAATTAAATGCGAATTTTATTAAATTGAGTTTCAAATTTTTCAAAATTGAAATTTTCAATTAAATATGGATTCCAAAATGAAAAGGAATATGAATTTTTAATTAAATAAAAATTTTAATGAAATTAAATATTTAATAAGGTATGCTTTCAAAATAATTAAATATGAATTTATACAAAATAAGTTATTTTGCATTAAATATGAATTTAAGGTATATGAACTAAATCATCAAAAAGAGAAAACAATTCAAATAAATAAATAAATTTCAGATAAACAATGCACTTTTTAAGAGAAATTCATAAAATTTCTTGTCTTAAGATTCCGTGCCTTAATTAGCATTTATTTTTAATTATACCATGACAAATGAAGTTAAGGGGTACATAGGTTTTAGCCTGTCTGTCTTTCTGTTTGTCTTTCTGTTTGTCCACTTGAAGGGTACCTATTTTGTGTAATCAATTCTTTTACACTTTTCAACCACTGAGTCTGAAACTTTACAGTGTGTTTTACAGTGTGTATGTGTATACATTGATCATGTGCACCTCTCATATTGGTTGTATTGAATATTTTCAGATTTTATGGAGAATTGAATTTGGTGATTTTTAGCTCACCTGACAATAGGTCATGTGAGCTTATGGCATAATGCAGTGTGCTTTTATATGTATATACATTGAACATGTGCACCTCAAATATTGTTGTATTAAATATTTTCAAATTTTATGGAGAATTGAATTTGGTGATTTTTAGCTCATCTGACCATAGGTCATGTGAGCTTATGGCATAGCACAGTGTGTGTGTGTGTGTGTGTGTGTGTGTGTGTGTGTGTGTGTTTTCAACTTCTCCTCTGAGACTACTGGACAGATTTCAATGATACTTGGTCAGAAGCATGTATGGGCTGGTGCAATTCAGATTTGTTGCCATGGCTATCAAAACTAGGTCAAGGTGACATAGGGGTGCAAAAATCTTTAAAAATCTTCTCCAAAACCAATGATGGGAGAAAAAATCTGATGTGATATTAAGATTCTCTGGGGTCTGAAGCCTTAAGTTTGTTCATTTCATGAAATTTGGACAAAAAATGGGTAAAGCGTTTTTGAGTTAAATTTTGAAAATTTCGTAAAATGGCTTCAAATTGTTATAACATGATTATTTGAACAGATAATGACATGGGGTTTTCAGTTTACAAGTTTAAACCAACAAGTCTGAAATTTTGCAGGATGTTTCTATATACATTGAACATGTGCACCTCCTATTTTGGCTGTATTTTGATCCAGTTTTTCTGAAACTATTATATATACAGATATTAAGCATCATAAGAATGTGTGCACATGTCATTATCAGTTTGATCATATATATATAGCAGAATTTTTGCCATTGGCAGACTTTGAATTTTTCACATTACTATTTGGCCGTACATATAATTTGTCCCAAGACCAACATTGGGAGCAAGAGTATTAGTCTCCTTCAGAAACAAGTCTAGTTATCATTGCATTGCATTAAAACCAGAGGCCAAGGGACTGTATTGATACATATACTTGAAAATATGTCCAATTTTGGATCATGATATATTGTGATGGTTTACCATTTGTCATGTCATCTTATTTTTTTTCATTTGAATCCTCTCCAAAATTACTGTAATATTTAAGGGCTTTTTTGTTAGCATAATTGAAGGAGTTGCATGCTTTTGGTCCCCAATAACAGTTGGAGAGTATGAAAATCTTCTCTAAGAGTGTTAATGAATTGTGCTTAAGATATTTTAAATTTAAAATTCTTGGTGCTTGCTGTTTCTTATTTCAATAGATTGTAGCTTTTGGGCTAAAAATGGGGAACGGCAAAAATTTCTAAACAGTTTTTTTAATCTGAAATGCAACAGAAATTTGACATGTTCTCTGGTTAGTGAAAATACCGATTGTTTCCTTATCAGTAGGGGTGAAACAATACAAGTGTTACGGTTCAGTTTGTATTGCGGTAGAGTGTCCACCTCGAGAGTGGGAGGTCGCGGGTTCGAACCCCGGCCGGGTCATACATAAGACTTAAAAATTTGAGATACTGCTTCCTCACCTGGCGCTCGGCATTAAGAGGATAGAGTATTGACTGGTTCACTTGGTGCCAGGATAATGTTACTGGGGGAGTGGTATGCTTGTCTGTGGCGTACTGACTCTGTGAGCTAGCATGGTAAAGTCGCCCTGAGTGCGTGCTAGTACAAGACAGACCAAAAACACACTCGCACATCTCATGCATACATGAATTGTTCGTAGATTAATCTTTAGAGATTAATAAACCTGCTCTCGTTGCGAATAGCTGAAAAATTGCTGATGCGACATAAAACAACATTACAACCAACCAACCAACCTTATCAGTAGGGGTGAAACAATACAAGTGTTACGGTTTGGTTTGTATTGCGGTATGCTAGCCTCGGTTCGGTTTGTATCGTCAAACAATAGGTTAACTGGGGAAAATTACCAAAAGTAGCCAAAAACAAACTTTTAGCCGAAGTCGGCTGGCCATCTTTCAATTCTGGCAAATCGGATGCCATTTCCATGCTTTGCGTGTGATACCATTGCAAGTACTTGCATCATTGCATATGTCGCCGTTATTGATTGGGAGTATTTACCATAAATAAGTATTATAGACCTATCAGAGGAGGTGTCTCAAATGTCAAGGGAAATAACTCTAATAACAAACTGAATAACGGTTTTAGTAAAATCAAAACCGAAAACCGAACCGAAGCATAAAAAAACGCAATTCAACTTATACCGCGGTATATTGTTTCACCCCTACTTATTAGGTACAAAGGAAATGGTGACATGTAGACATGTTTTACAAAATTTTCTTATCTACTTAGATTCTTTTCAGCAATAATATCTTTATATCTTGCGTATACATGACTTGTTCTTAGATAAATAAACTTCCCGTCATCACAACAATCTGAAGAATTGTTAATGCAACATAACATTTAAAGTTTTAAAACATTAAATCATTTTCTTGATATAAGCTAGAGTAGCAAAACCTTCAGACATCTTGTCAAGGACAGAAAGGTCCTCAGGTGACTGTTCAGGCCCATTGGGTCTATTGTTTAATTGTTATAATATTGCTTGTAAAGTTTTTGACTGGGTTGCATGAAGTACAAATCTGGTTTATAGTATGGTGAATGTCGGGATGGGTGGGCAGTTGGGAAAGATACTGTACCTACTTTGTAAACTCAACTCCTGCTACAGTTTTCAACCAAGAACCTTGAAACTTCACAGAATGTTTCTATATACATGTATATTGAAGATGTGCACCTGACTTTATGGAAATATTTTGGGATTTTTTCCCATTTTTCCAGACTTTGAAACTTTTTGTCACTTTATAGCAAGTTTTTAAACTGGGGGTATCTATCTACTTTGTGAAATCAACTCCTCCTACAATTTTCAATCAGTAACCTTGAAACTTCACAGAATGTTTCTATATATATTTTAGTTGTACACCTGACTTTACAGCCATTCAATAAAAATTAAAAAAAACAACCTGGTTTATTGAGTCTTTGACCCATTTTTCTTCATATTTTTAATTGTTTTAACTTTTAATTAAACATCTGCTAGAAACAATGTGTCTTCAAGTATTGCTTACTGCACTTAAATGCATATCTCTGATTGCAAAGTTCCTTATGATGAGCTGTGTTACAGTAGGCATGGCACACTGAAGAATCCAAACTGTCCATTGCTCCAAGTGCACTGCAAAGGTATATATTTCGGCCACTTAACCTAAAAGTGTGATGTCTTGATATATCTGGACTGATGTAAAACTCTGTTAACTCAATTGTCATACTGACTTCACACATCTAGCAAGTCCTGTCATTTTTTGTTCCCATAGTTGTGAGTCACACTGCATAACTATACCCCAAACTATGGTGTGGAGGGTATAATGTCAATCTATCCATCAGTCATAAGTTTTCCGCACTTTTGCACATGTGGGTGTGGGGTACTTTCAACTTCTCCTCTGAAACTATTGGATGGATTTCAATGAAACTTGGTATGTGTATATATATATATATATATATATATATATATATATATATATATATATATATATATATATATATATATATATATATACAGTGCAACTTCCGAATACCGGCCCTTCTAAAAACAGATCACCTCTACATACCGAACACACGAGACCAGTCCCAAATTTATCCTTCTTTGTTTATACTAAAATAAACTTCCATAAACCGGCCCCTCTGAATTCCAAATACCGGCCTTTTTTAAGTACCGAAATCATGTTACATCTTAGAATTTACCTCCAAAAACCGGTCGTCGGAGTCACATTATATCATTGAACCGTAACAGACAAGTGATTAATCCGATTACTGAAATAACAATGTGTCGTAACACATGGTTCCGTGCAAGTGTACATGTATAAATAACAAAATCGATCTTAATTGTTTCTTTTATTTGATCGATTATGAAATTAATACAGCTATTGTCTTTTTCGATTGTAGAACAAACAAACGATTAACACCTGATTTTCTTTAGTACCCGAATTTTCATTAAGTGCTTGTAAACCGATTTAATTTATTTACATTTTGTATACTGATCTTTACCGAGTTTTTTTAAACTTCAGATTTTAAGGCATTGTCACAAAAAATAAAATAAAAACAAATATTCTTTTTAAAAAATGAGTTGCCGATATGATTAAAAATGGTTTCATTTCAGTTACCATAAAAGGTTAATATTCATTATTACGGTCAGATTGTTCTATTAAGTGCAAAATGCCACCAGCTAAACCCACAGAGTACCCCTCACATGACACAAGGTCATTGACATTGGTTTTCTGGTACTGGTGATCGGAACGTTTTATAAACAATTATGTTTATCCCACTCCAGCAGTGTGTATATGTTAAGAAATGTTTTTTCTTTAAAAAATCATTAAACTTAACAAAATTTTCTTCATGTTTTATTTTTCCTTTTTAAGATCAAAACATTCTTGTCACCACGATCCGAAAACTGTACCTCGTGTACCTATATCAACACAAGCAGCAATCCATTTTAGTTACTGTAAAGCTGTTATATATTATTCTGTCAGCTTGTAAACTTTGGATTTATACGTAATGTACTTGTCAGGATCAAGAACAGATTTTCACATTACATGTACGATCAACGCTTCAGTGAATGTAACGAGGTTTATATTTCTTTTGTCTATACCTTATATAAAAAAAAGTCTGAAACGGAAAAGAGTCGGATAGGATCGGACTTCCGGATTCATAAGACCCTCTTAATACCGACCCCTCTGAAAACCGGCCAAATTGCTCGGTCCCACACTAAGCCGGTTTTCGGAAGTTGCACTGTATATATATATGTAAAGATTTTGACATTTTTAGCTCACCTGGCTAAGGCCATGTGAGCTTATGGCATGGCAAAGCGTGTGTCAGTGCGTCAGTAAACTTGAATCTTCTTCTCTAAAACTACTGGACCAATTGAAACTGTAGTTGCTAATACTTCATTATGACATAGAGACATAATTAATAAATCCATTTGTGGTGTCTCTGGTTTATTACATAATTGTGAAACCCATTATAATCGACAAATATTTTGACTGATCATGCAGTACATGTGCATGTAGTATGGACAGTTTATCATAACTCAGGACTGATTAAATAATATTTAAAAATATATTAATATAAATTTTCTTTTATTTTTTTAAAAAAAAGTCTTTTTCATGGCATTGGGTACATCTATTCCATAACCCGGATATTAACAGATTCTGAACTTCTATTCATTTACTCCATGTGTGTTTGTTTACATATTGATACTCTCGCATTTTCTGTACTACATAAATAACTTTCTTGTTTACAAATCATTTGCAAAATTTCACTCTATTAAAATGATGAAAATCTGCTGATTGGAACTACTAACAGGTTAAAACAGTACTCGAACAGTTAACTGAAAGTAATTTTTTTAATAATTACTAACTACAGTAATAACTGTCTGCTAGACAACTGCAGATTTTATGCCTGATCATGTCTATGTTCCTTAATTCAACATGATTTCTACAAGCTTGAATTGTAAACATTGCAAAAATTGTGAAAACTGCCTGATTACAAATGTAAAATGTCGACAGTGTACTCAGCCTTATGCAAGACATAAACTTCGTAGTTTATACAAGTGATCTAAATACATAAATAACAAACCTGTTAAGTGATCTTTTCCTGGTTTATCAGACTGTATTTAATTTCTTCATTTTTGGCATACATGATTTAAATTGGACAACATTAATGTTTTGAGCAAACCTAAGACTTGGTAACTCTCAGAATTTTCAAATTCATCTTCAGCTGAGACAGATGGATAAACAAAACATGACCGAGCAACATTTCTTTTTGTTTTTTAACACAGCTGTACCACTACCAATGGTTTTGGTTTTTGAAGCAGAGTTTCCTCCTTTGTGAATGTCATCATCACACTTTCAGTTTCTGGTTCTTCTTCCAAATTTTCTTCGGTAGGGTGAAATGTTCCTTTAAATGTTGACGAGATAGATTGAGACAATGGTTCATGCTCTTCTTCAATTTCTGGCAATACTAATTTTGGCATTTTCAGGACATGACCGTGACCTCAATCTATTTGTAAATTTCTTTTCACCTAAAAGTTGTTCTAGGCAGGCTAAAAATTGATTTATTAAAATATTACATCATAGTAGCATGTGTAGTTTTCCTTTTCCTGTGGGTTAGACTGAAGAGCAATGAAACAGATTTTTTTGGCTCATGTGAGTGAAAGAGTTCTTTTTTACCAGACCTAGACCTTCTACTGACTTTGGGAGTGTATCTACTGGAAATGAACCCACAACTTCTGTTGACTGATTACACAAAGCATTCTTTCTTCTCAGTGGTAACAGATCCCACTACTTTCAAGTGTTTCTCTTCCTCTTAAATGGCATCAGCACTCTGACTAGCTTTTTTGGAATGTCTCGGACTTAGTTTCTGTAATGGAATCAAAACAAAGTCACCAAGCTGCTGACTGTCGGACAGGAAGCGGGGGCGTAACTGCCAATAAGGTTAAAAGAAACATGCCTTCACTTAATTTTATCAAAAAAAAAAAAAATAAATAAAAATAATAATAATATAATAATAATTATCTGGGTTTTTTTTTTAAATTGAAATAAAAACCACAATAGGATAAAAATTTCATAAATCCAAATTCCACCTTATAAGCTTACTTTATTAACTTAAAGCAAGTGCATGAACTTCAGGCATGGATCAAATTAAATTTCAATGCAATGCATTACATAAGAATTACTTTGAAACAAAAGGCCCAAAAGGGCCTGTGTGGCTCAACTGGCAGTTAATTTACAAATTTCATAAATAACATGCAAATATTATTAAATATTACACCTCCTTTCTTTATTTCCAGTTGGAATAAAATTGGTTGGAAGATAAATCTACAAATGGTCATTTTCTGTTTTTTGTATTTATATCAATAACCACCAACTTGGATTTAGAATGGATATACAACTTTTAATCACTTTTACCTAAAGACCTTCCATGCTAGATATAGTTCCCATATTGGACCAAAAAAGCCAGAAGCAATGTTTATCCTTACCCAGTAGGGACCTATCACACTAAATTTTGTTTAAATTGGTACAGTAGTTTCAGAGAAGATTTTCAAAGAAATATAAGCCTTAAAGCGCATCTTATCTACATGTAACTAAAGACAATATTAGCATAACATGTAAATTAGATGCACTTTAAGGCTTATATTAATTTGAAAATCTTCTCTGAAACTACTGTACCGATTTAAACGAAATTAACAAAAAATTTGACACCAAATCCCATTTTACATGTTAAATGACTATCTGTTAAGTTTCTAAAATCCTTAATTAATAACAAAATCACTAAATTTGGAGGTGGTAAATAACCAAGTATCATAAAATCACTCAATTAACACCTGTCAATCAATTTTTAGCTCACCGGACGAAAGTCTGGAGAGCTATTGCTGTCACCCCGGCGTCCCGTCCGTCCCATACGTAAATGTTAAAGTTTTGGGTGCAAGTATAAAAAATGAATGGTAAGTCCGGTGAGCTTTGGTGGCATTGACACCTCTCTTGTGTTTATTGTAAGGTCACATCCTGTTAATTACAGGTGTGGGTCTCAATCAAAGGAATGTGTCAAATAAACAATTTTATTGGTAGGTATCAATTGGATGTAAATTCCACTTCATCAAATAAATTTATCATGAAATAATGAAAAGAATATTTAAGTGTGAGTTTGGATCTTCCTTGTTTAGTATATAAGTAAAGAACATTCTGTGGGGCTAAGTACTTCTATGACATCACGGCATGGGGTCCGAAACCGGGCTTTTCGATTTAGATTAACTTAAAGTATTAGAAATTGCCTCATAACTTCTTTATTTCACAAATTTCATGAAATTTTCGCTCAAGCCATATTAAAGTAAAATAAATAAGTTAAATAAAATATGTGAAAATGAAAAATCATTACATGTACCCTTTTAGACAAAATTGAGTCTTTACAAGTTAAATTTTACATGTATATATTAACCTTAATTCCTACATTTCCATGTACATGGATATTAATGCTTTGGTATTCTGATAACAACTGAAAAATACAGTCCTCATTGCAATGATGTTAAAAATTATAATAGTCTGGAAATGTGTTAACCTTTTTAAGGTAAGTGGTTAAAGTCACAGATTCTTGATTCAAGGGTTGTGGATTCGAGCCTGAGCAGGGCTGTGTGGTATCTTTGCAAACTGAACATTTCATTCCACATTACTCCAGTCAACTCTGCTACCAAATGAATGGGTACCTGCAAATAAGCTGGGAGTAGTGAAATCTCAGTCACTTCATGTTGCTGACACCAGGCACTGGCCTGATGAGCCAAATGGCTTGGGACATACTCTAACTTAAACATTTAATACAAAATTAAGATTTTAACAACATTGATTAATTATCTTGAGTGTTTTATTGAAAAGTAATGTTTTTCCTTACCTTATCCAATTCATCAGTTACAGGAGGTGTGGCTCTGGGTGTTCCAAGGGGTAGTGTCATCAGTGGTGCATTCCCATAAGTTCCTAAAACATTCACAAAAACTAAAATGCATAATAACTGGATGATTAATTAGAAAATAGAAGACAGACTTTTGATTTTACAGATTAATGTAATATTATTCCAACTAAAATATGTAAAATATGCTTAAAGGTAAAGAATACCTGATGTTAAAACTATAACAAGGCACCACATATGGCAAGCCAAATGGGTTTTTATTCAGAAATCTTTATTGAAATTTAATTTTTTATTGTAGATATCTGTATCAAAATTAAAGATATCTCTAGTTTGAATAGAGATATCTATTTCAATTACAGATAATTCTATTTGAAATAAAGATATCTCTATTTGAAATAGATATTTCTATTTGAAATAGAGATATCTACATGTATGTTTTGTGTTTATGTATATGTGAAATAAAGATATCTCCAATTCAAATACAGATATCTGTATTTATGTGCACTTATAATTATTTCTTTAACAACCACTCCCTCACAAGTAGTGTGGGAAAATCATTTAATTGTGTTGAAGGTTGTAGTGCTACTGTATATCTCCATTGATTGAAAATTTGCATAGGCATGTAGTATGTTGTTAGACAAGGAAAAATGTTTACTTTTTGAACATTTTAAAGTTTGGTTGATAATTCATTGGGGAAAAAAATATTTGGACTAAAAACCAAGGCAAGGTAGATATCTGCACTCTGTAAAGTTGGGCACCTTGTGTTATTTTTTTTGGAGTTTTTTTCCTTTAATAACTAAAATAACTGAATGTGCTTTTGTAGAGTATTTGTTTTTGAAAAAAATTAATGGTGCAACAGTCTGGCAGTTTCCGTCAACAGAGTCCGCATTTTTCTATCGCGCAGTAGCCACTACACTTTATAACTTGCTCCCCGGGTAGCACTACCACATGGGAGCGGTTATTAATCAATAATAAAATATGAAACAAAAATAATGATAACTGTTTTTGAAATAAAGATATCTCTGTTTCAGCATTTCTGTGACACAAATAGAGATATCTGTTTTTGAATTAAAGGTATCTATTTGAAATAAAGAATATAGATATCTCTTTTTGGAATAGAGATATCTCTATTTGATATAGAGATATCTATAAATTTAAGCTTTCATGTTGGTGTTATAGAGATATCTGTATTTCAAATATAGATATCTGTAATTATTGCCGTCACAATAAACAGGTATACTGGTATATTGCGATTTTATTAAATTCGTATGTGTACTGCAAAACAAAAATTTAATACCGGTATTTGGTGATATATTAGCAGATCGAACACTATTAATTATTGATACGTTTTCTGTTTTATACTTGTCATAAACTCGAGACAGAATTCACGACACTTCATAAGGACATACTGTCTTACGATAAAACATCTCCATCACTTGGATGTTTGTTTAGTGCAACCATGTACATCAAGCGTCCCAGTAATATTGTTATTATTTAAAGTTTATTGTTCAAATCTATGGATATTTTCATTCATTTTAAAGCCAAGATACATGCTCAAACAAAAATATTTTCAAAGACAATATATTGTGGTACGTATTACAATACACTCTGCTTGTATCGCAATATATTGTGGTACAACATAGGCATATCGTGACAGCCCTATCTGTAATTCAAATAGACATATCTATATTTCAAATACAGATATCTATATTAAAGTAAATCAATTACAGATATCTCTATTTCAATTAAAGATATCTCTATTTTTGACAAAAGATATATGTATTTGTTTTACAGATATATATATTTAAATGTAGATATCTCTGTTTTTTTAATAAAAATTCTCTTTTGGCTTGCCATTGTCACAAGGGATACAAATCCCTTTGCACTCACCATGTACATGTAAGTGCCGAGAAAATAAACTGATTGAAATAAAGGACAATGACTCTTTAAATAAGACAGATCTAATTCTTACAGAAACTAGTCCAAGATATTTTCACAATAAACAGGGCTCCAAGTAGCAAGTAATTACTTGCATAAGTCAGATTTGGCTAGTAAATTTATCAGGGTCTGTACAGGTTTAGACTGACAAAACATGAAAATTCAAGGACTTTTCAAGGACTTTTCAACCATTTTTTATGACACAAATGTAATGAATGTCAAAAAAAATCTTACTTTGAAGACATAATATTCAAGTGAATACAAATTTAATGAATAAATCTTTTTATAAACAAACAAACAAAACAGTATTGACAAATACATATATTGTACAAAGGCAATGTCTGTCTCCTTTAAATGCCTGAATCAAGCTGAAATAATTTGCATTTTTGGTCCAGTTGCCTTATGTTAAAGACACTATTCCGTTTTGCGGTTGCCATAATACTGGTATCTGGTAGGTTCCTCCTTTATTAGGAATACTCCCTTATCCGGATCATAACTATCAACTTATTTACATACCCGATGTATGCATGTGTGCATGTAATTTGCGTGGGGATTTATGTGTATTATTGTTTGTGTTGAGTGGACTTGTTATAGCCCATGCCAGGATTAGAAAATCAGATCTTAAAATTGTGAGTCCTGAGCAAAGTTGAATGAAACTTCAAAGAGTTATACAATCATACAGAGCCTGAAAAAATAAATTTGGCCCAGATTATTTGGTAACCCAGATGAATGATTATCGCCCCTGATGATAGTACCTTTGGAAGTCATACCTCGTTTTAACGTTCAGTTTTAATGGTAACTTCAAAATAGGCATCCAACAATTGAAAAATAAATCACTGCATGCCTGGTTTAACTATAAACAAAAACTGTATTCAAATGCAAATGCATCCCTGAATACCCTGCTTAAAATATATAATGCAATTGTAAAACCTATCGCATTGTATGCAATCGAAATTTGGGGTTTACAGTTAGTAAAACTGAAAACGATAAATTTATTTCAGAACTGGGTTAAAAACACCTGTAATACAGTGACTGTTAAAACATGCAAATCAATACTTGGTCTACCCAAGAGATGCTCCAATATTGGATCACTTGCAGTACTTGGTATCTATTCAATTTCTTTATATTAAATATTTGGAAATATGAAAGAAGATAGGCTTCTTTACAAAGCACACCTGGAATATCTTGTACTTGCTCAAGTTTCTCTCAGTAACTCCTAAACATAGTGAAGGATATTTCAAATCTATTAAATCTAAAATGAAAAATTCATTTTCTTTTTAAACCCCCTGATTGACACGCCACCTTTGTTGCAAGTTTGAATATAATTGCAACTGTCTCAGGAAAACCTTGCATTAATAAATGTGAATATTAAATATTAATTGTTATTGATTGTTTTTCTGTGTATTTGTTTTGTATTGCTTAGTATTATTATGTATTTTGTAATCAACATTGTATAGGCTGTACACAGCCCCTTGAGGGTGTATTTGTACCATTTAATATTTATATTTGTATTAGATGTAACTTATAGCATAGGAAAATAGTAAAGGCTGATTACAACTGACTTTTTCGGTTTATTGGAAAGCATATATGGAGTCGGGAATGAAACTGTCTTCCAATAAATAAAGAAATTATCATTATCTTCTATAATAGCTCAGATATAGCATTCAATGCCAAATGTATAATATGTTCTTTAAAAGTTCTTCTGTTGTGACCTTGAACAAAGGTCAAGGTAAACCATTTGAACAAATTAAGTAGCCCCAAGTCCACTGATAATATATATGTAGGTTTTATGTTTCTAACCATTTCCCCTTTTGATGAAGATTTTTTTTTTTTTTTTTTTAGATTTTTGCACCCAAAGGTCACTGCAACCTTGAACGAAGGTCAAGGTCATTCTTTCAAACAAATCTGATAGAACATCAAGTGTAGATAAAATATATATATATATTAAGTTTCAGCCTTTTAGGCCTTTTGGTTCATGAGAAAAAGTCATTTAAATTTGACACATTTAAGGTCACTGTGACCTTGAATGAAGGTCAAGTTCAATTGTTTGAATACATCTGAAAGGGATTGACCTAAGGAAGCTTGGTACAAGTTTCATTGAAATATGTTCATTGGTTTCAGAGGAGAAGTTGTTTAAGTAAAAAGTTTACGGATGGACAGAGGACATTCAATTTATGATCACAATGTCTCTGTAGTAATACAAATTTTATGAAACTTGGTCGTTATAAAGACGATTGACTGTATTGACTACATGAATAAATTGTGTTGACAATTTCAAGTATCTAATGCAAAATCCTTTTGGTTCTAAAGAGAATTTTATTAAAATTCTTTCTTAACCCCCAATTTAAATACAAATTCCAGTAATTCAGGTGTGTTTGGTATTCATGATTTTCCAAAGACGTATATGTTTCTCTAAACAGATTTTAAAAAACCCCTTGTTCTAAGGATTTAATTGTTTGGTTCAACATTTAACTTGTAAAGGAATACACACCACACACAAACATATGCACAGCAAATAATGAAAGATCAAAAGGTGTTCAAAATGAACAAGGTAACACCCCTCCCCCCTCGTTGGACATGAGTGAAACAGATTAGTTTAGGTAATTGGTGTATTATGGTGTAGTGTGCATTAGCAAATTATAGGACACAAATATATGGTAAGTTTTTGGGAAAAGTTTCTTTTTAATAGATCCCTTATTTTAGTGGTAATTCTGAAAAATGCAAAAACCGTCTTTATGAAACAAAATGAATTTGCTCAAAGAGGTGTAGTGAAATGTCAATCACTATTTGTAATATATTGTTCCATGGAGAAAGTTTTGCAAATCCAGTTTGAAAAAATTTCACACAATCACATTAGATGTTAAAAAAGAAACCCAAATGGGCCTGGTATCGATGGCTGTATCGACTTCTTTAAAGATAAATCCATTATTACTATTCATAGTAAAAGCAGGTATCTCAAATGCAGGATGGGGCTGTTGTTTAATTGTATATGAAGTATTGTCATAACAAAATTACTACTGTAAATTGAGCTCAATCAGATGAACGTTTTTTTTTTTTTTTAAGCAGAGAAACTAAATCAAGTTAATTGTTTAATTATAGTAACAACACCGGGATCGTGGATGCATGACAGAAATGTTGAGCAATCACATTTGAAGTACTGACTAAATTTGATCTCAGATAGATGAATAGTTTTATTTTAAATGGATAGACACTATGTCAGATTAATTATTCTATTTTTAGTAACAGTGGCCATCTTAGATCCAACCAATGCAAAATAAATGGTTTTCTTTTAAATGCACAGAAACTATAAATATGGTAAAATGTAACTTTTTTAAATAAATGTGGCCATCTTGGATGCACAATTAGACTGTCAAGCAATCCAAACTTACATGTAACTATTGTCATAACCAATCAAATGACCACTTTGAACTCAATCCGACCAACAAATTTCTTGCAAATTCATAACTATAAATGTGGTCAGATGTTCTATTTTTAGTAACAGTGGCCATCTTGGATGCATGATTAGGCTGTCGAGGGATCCTTACTTACCCTCTTGTTATAACAAGTATAGATCAATCAATGGTTTCTTTTAAATGCACAGAAGCAATAAATATGGTTAGATATTCTATTTTTAGTAACAAAGGTCATCTTGGATGAGTGATAAGCTGTCCAGCAATCCCAACCAAACTATTGTCATAACAAATCAACTGACTAAGTTTGAGATCAATAGGATCAATGGATTTCTTTTAAATGCACCAAAATCAAATCTGGATATATATACACACACATATTCATGGACACCAGTTTTACTATATACCCCTAAAGATTGGTGGCAGGGGGATAATTAAACTGAAGAACATGTATTGAGAAATTTAACTGCAAATACTGGTACACATTTCACATGTAAAAATATCATCACATGTAAATATAATTTAATTAATGGTTACATGTTAATATAATTTAATAAAAGAGTTACATGTTAACATAATTAAATTAGTTTGAGGTCAAGGGGGTTACTGTCTGTCACATTTGACATTAAATACAAGTTGTATTTAAAACTACATGTAAAATTAATTTGATTATAATTTGATTGACAGTTTACATGTTACTATAATTAAATTATAGGAAAGGTTATAACATGTAAAAAAGCATTGCAGATGTAAAGATTTCAACTGTAGAAGCAAAACAATAATGAAATGGTTTTTTATCTCGAATAAATAAACTTTTTGTACAGGCATGTATATTAAAATGTTTTAGGTATTGATAAGACAGTTATTTTGATCTTTAGAAAAAGGTCATGGGTCCAAAGGTCAAGGTCACAGTAGCAAAGAACACCAAATGGTAAATTATCTCAAAATCTATTAATTAATTAATTATGTCTTGCATATCAGCCAAAACCCAAGGTAGTTTCTGTTCCTATAAATACCAAAAGCACAAATGGTCAATGCAGATTTATTTTTCATCAAATTTTGTACCAGTTGCAACTGCAAAAAGGAGTAAAAATGCCATTTAACAAGATTTGCATGTTATTTATCAAAAATGTAAATAACCTGCCAGTTGAGCATCACAGGCCTTATTGGGTCTCTTGACCCTTTAGTTTTAATTTCTGATTTTTTTCTGCTGTTAATGCTCATTTTAACCACTCTGATGCCATAATTTTTTTTCCGGATTGGCAAAATTTTACCTTTGATGTTAAAGTTAGGTTTAACAGATTGTGTTATTTATTATAAATTTCTTTACTTTGCTCTTACTTTAGAGTTTTCTACTTCAGAGTATCTGTTGCTTAGAATTTGGCTTAATTTACTACTTTGTTATTAATATCATTGACATTTTAAATTGCCTTGCTTTTTTAATATATTTATTTCATAAGTTCAACTGATGAAGCCAAGTGAGCTTATGGCAATGCAAAAGGATGTGCTGTTCATCCAACATTGAAGTTTTTTAAAAAAAAAAATTCTATGAAAATGGTGGACCCAAACAAATTCACTGTAATACATTTAAATCACTTGGAGTTAATGAACTGAAAAAAGCTAAGAAGCATGAAATTTCAAATATTGCGTCTACATTTGAATGGTTATGTAGTTTGCTGAAAGAAATTGTTGGAAAATCTTTTTTTAACGATTTTTCATAATTTCAAAGGTCTGCAAGCATGAAACTTCATTTATATGACATCTAAATATTAGCTTCTATGAGAATTGTTCATTGAAATGTCTTTGGCTTTCCTTTAAATTGACTATAATTACATGTATAGGTGAAAATCATATTCTTTTAACCAGATGCCCAGATGACAATCATATAAATTTTACTTATAAAGGGAAAAAGTACATGTATGAATCTTAGTAGCTCTTTTTACAATGACCATTTTTCTTCAATTTAAATGAGTTTACATACAAATTTTCTAGAATCAGAACTCACCAGGTGAGCTAGAGAAGCCAATTGAGCCTCTCCAAGACATAAATATAATAATTGTTATACATGTAATTTAATAAGAATAATACCAGTATTGTTGAAATAATTTTCGAATACACATCATTTGATGGCTTCAAACAATTGAATAGCTGTTCACGGTTTAAGAAAAGCTTTGTGTTAATGTTTTTATGGATATGTCTCTCAGTACAAGATAGACATGTCTTCTTATTGGAGGAAAGAAAAATGATGAAAAATATTAATATTAACGATGAAAAATATTAATTTTATTAACATGGTTTTGATATATTATCAGGTAAATCAGTTTGTGTAATCGCATCAATTATTGTTTTTAAATTAACTTATATTCTTATCTACAAGTGTATATACAAATTTTTGTTTGTTTATGTATACTTCTCTATTATTCTTTTCTTATTGTTGAACAGGCATTATTTTACAAATTCTTGAATATATTTCTTTCTTTAATGTGCTCAAATCCTGTGAGCTTATGGCATGGCGAAGCGTGCGTGCATGCGTGCGTGCGTCCGTGCGTCAGTAAACTTTAATCTTCTCCTCTGAAACTACTGGGCCAATTGAAACCCAATTTGCTGTGGAAGGTCCTTGATAGAGTCTAACTGAAGTTTGTTCAAATCATGGTGATCGGATATCCAAGATGGCCGCTGTTACTAAAAATAGACAAAACCTAAAAAAATCTTTTTCTCTTGAACCGCTCATTGGAGGCAAAATCTGATGTGATATTTGGACTCTTCATAGTCTTAACCTTATAGATTGTTCATTTCGTGAAATTCGGACAAAAAATAGGTTACGCGTTTTTGCGGTTAATTTGGCAAAAATCGTAAAATAGCTTCAAATCATTATAACTTGAACATTTGATCAGATAATGACATGGGGTTTTCAGTTTTGACATATACGTATAATTACCTTCAAAATGGGGTCAAGGTCAATTGTGAAGGTCATGACCTAAATTTGACCTGTCTGATTTTATTTATTATCTGGAAAAGTATAAACTTTTTGTATAGGCATGTATATTAGAATGTTGTAGCTATTGCTGCAACGATCATTTTGATGTATAGTGAAAGGTCAATGGTTCAAAGGTCAAGGTCACAGATGCGCATCCGTGTGTCAGTAAACTTTAATCTTCTCCTCAGAAACTACTGGGCCAATTGAAACTCAATTTGCTGTGGAAGGTCCTTGATAGAGTCTTACTATAGTTTCTTCAAATCATGGTGATCGGATATCCAAGATGGCCGCTGTTACTAAAAATAGACAAAACCTAAAAAAATCTCCTTCTCTTGAACCGCTCATTGGAGGCAAAATCTGATGTGATATTTGGACTCTACATAGTCTTAACCTTATAGATTGTTCATTTCGTGAAATTCGGACAAAAAATAGGTTACGCGTTTTTGCGTTTAATTTTGCAAAAATCGTAAAATAGCTTCAAATCATTATAACTTGAACATTTGATCAGATAATGACATGGGGTTTTCAGTTTTGACATATACGTATAATTACCTTCAAAATGGGGTCAAGGTCAATTGTGAAGGTCATGACCTAATTTTTGACCTGTCTGATTTTATTTATTATCTGGAAAAGTATAAACTTTTTGTATAGGCATGTATATTAAAATGTTGTAGCTATTGCTGCAACGGTCATTTTGATGTATAGTGAAAGGTCATTGGTTCAAAGGTCAAGGTCACAGATGCAAAATAATTCTGAAATGGTACATTATCTTGAAAACTAGGAATTTTTTGTATAGGCATGTATATTAGAATATTGTAGGTATTGATGCAACGATCATTTTGATGTATAGTGAAAGGTCATGGGTTCAAAGGTCAAGGTCACGGATGCAAAACAATTCTGAAATGGTCAATTATCTTGAAAATTAGGAAATTTTTGTATAGGCATGTATATTAGAATGTTGTAGGTATTGATGCAACGATCATTTTGATGTATAGTGAAAGTTCATGGATTAAAGGTCAAGGTCACAGATGCAAAACAATTCTGAAATGGTCAATTATCTTGAAAACTAGGAATTTTTTGTATAGGCATGTATATTAGAATGTAGTAGCTATTGATGCAACGGTCATTTTGATGTATAGTGAAAGGTCATTGGTTCAAAGGTCAAGGTCACAGATGCAAAACAATTCTGAAATGGTCAATTATCTTGGAAACTAAGAATTTTTTGTACAGGCATGTATATTAGAATGTAGGTATTGATGCAACGATTATTTGGATGTATAGTGAAAGGTCATGGGTTCAAAGGTCAAGGTCACAGATATCTGTTCAAAAGTTAACCCTTCACAATTTTTAATGAAACTTGGCAGCCTATGACAAGAGCTTGTTTGGGATTGATTTTCAGGTCACTAGGTCAAAGGTCAAGGTCATTGTGACTATAAATAGAAATTGGTTTCCAGTCATTTAAAAGTTAACCGTTCAAGATTTTTTTCCTCTGCTTTCACTGAAAGGGAAACAAACAAAAGATATACCATAGTTCCAATTTCCCTCTTTGCAGTTTATGCTAGGACTCAATATTACCCCTCATATATCGTTACAGTTACAGAAGTCTATTTCATTTTAAAGCGGGGAACATAAATTCTATGAATTTTGCATATTTTGAGTGTTGATATTATATGTCAGGTATTTAATCTCATTTAGACTTGATATAATTATAAAAATCTTACATCTTGAATTTGGGATCAATTACCTGTGCAATGGAAAATAAAAAATAGAAATATCTATTGTTTGACCTGGCTGAGAACTGCCAGAGGATGGATATTGAATAGCTCCTAACAAAACTGAAGCCTATAAACAACTGTTTTTAAAGGTTTTGAACATTGCAGAATTGAGTTGAAATTTTGACTATTAGCCAACTCAAACCAAATGTCATTTCTGCAAGTGGAACCGTTTGATATGCCTTAAAAACAGTTAACCACACCACTTGATCTAATTTGCCCGGTGCCCATCCAAAGTCTTTACATCCAGTGGTTACTTAAACAGATGTGCACAAACAATGTAAATCATAACATTCTACACTGGTGAAACTGAATTTCATCAAAGTATTTGACTAGAAACCATCTGAAAACCATAATTTTTCCACAACTTCATAATAAAACCCTTAACTTCCTGTACATATAATAATCTACTATCAGCCACATGTCTTCCGATCAAGACTAAAAACCACAGCTTATTCTGTTTATTATTTCCGAAACTGAGTAAATTTCCGTAACAAACAAAAAATGGGCACCAGGTGAGCGATACAGGCCCTATTGGGCCTCTTGTTTTTATTTATAAAACAATATGAATGAACTCTCAAACTTATTATATACATGTATATATATTATCTTATACACAGCATCAAATCAATTTTATTAGAAATAAATTTACATTCATCTTATATTGGATTTGTTTTATTTAAATCTATCCAATTTTTTAGCTTAGCTACATGCAAGTGGATAGGATATAATGTCTTACCCCAAAGGGGGACTACATGCATATAATACAAAATATAATCTTACACTCATGTTTATGTAACATTGAATTAAACTTGTTAAATAAATTCAGTATATCTTAAAGCACTCCTGTAAGATATTCTATTTATTTAGTAGTTACATTTTACCATACCAAATTGAAATGTATTCATATTTAGTTTACTCATACAACCTTGACACTTGCATCAGACATTTTTCCTTTCACAACCAGTGTCAGTAGTCATATTTCCTTTTATCTTTGTTGATTTAATTATATTTGTTAGTATAACAAATTATAGTCTTTTAACATTCAAAGATAAAAATTCAAAAACCTTCTTGTTGCTATCTTGGCATATGTAAAATTTGAGTGACAGTTCAACAAACATAAAAAAATTCTTGGCCTAAGAATTATACCGAAACAAATAATGTTAAAACTTTAGTTTCATTTAAAGTCTTCATTTTGTAAATGCCCACATGATGCATATTTCAATTTTTTTAAGGTAAAGAATAATCTTTTCCATGTACTTTATCAATCATTCAAAGCATTTAAATATAAAGTATTTAGCATGCAAAAATTCACAAATGAATGTAAAGGCATACAAGTGTGATTTGTAAATTAGTACCAAAGACCTTCTGTCCTTTCAGGTAAAATTTCAAACTTTGGGGATGTTCTTAATTTAGCCCTCTCAATGATGAGCTTGAATTGGAATAGATAATTAATACATTTAAAGAAGTAAATGATCTGGAATTGAACTTGGCAGAATAATTGCTGAGTATATTCAAAACTTTATTATTGTTTTGGAGATTTTCATCTAGTCAGCCATGAATGGCACTTTACACCTTTTCACAAGGAACTTATAAAATTTTATTGTTTTCATATCTCTGTAATCAGAAAAAGAGGTAGATCAAGTTTTAAAAGTGCTTAAGTGATCTGTTGCGATAAATCTCTGTCAATCTTCTAACACTAGAGCCACACTTTTCTCAATCCTCATCAAAGCCATCCATCTCCATAAAGAAGGCCAAGTTTATTTGATGATTTTTATCAAACTTAGTTATATGTACAATTTAAGATGCTTTACATGTTGCAACACAAAATACTTTATTGAGACCTTTATTTTCTAGGTCCATTGATTTGTAAAGTTCACCAGGCCTGTGTATGTGCATGCATGTGTGCATGGATCCTTAAACTTAACTTAAACAACTTTTTCTTCTGAACCATTCAACTGATTTTGATGAAACTTTGTAAATTGGTTTACAAGAAGTGCCATTTAAATATTGCAAAAATTCAACCTTGATTCAAGTGCAAGGTCACAATGACAGAATCTGATAAACCAAAAGACCTAGGATCCCCAAATTGCATATATGTAATCAGCATGTTAAGTTTTACAACTTTTGAGAATAGATTTGACCCTGGCTTAGTTCCAAGTCACATCGACTCTCTTTGTAAAATACTAAAATTGACATCTTTTCATAAACCAAAAAGCCTATAGACTTCATACTTTTTATATATAATCAGTGTGTAGTCTTCCACAAAATTTGCAAATAAATTTGACATTGACCTTGGTTGAATGGTCACAGTGATCTTGTACTTAAGAAATGTGATCTTAGGTGGAAATTCAAGACAACTACAGTAGTTTTTAAGTTATATCAAAATGTCTAAGATGGCTGTTTGTTAATACCATTTTATTTGTTAAATTGGTAAAAAAAAATTGATTTAGACACCACAACATGTCAAAAATAAGGGCACCGCCAAGCAATATATGGCAATCACTATTTCGTTGGAGATTAATCTGACAAATGGTGCATATTGAAATACACAGGATTGAAATACAATTTTTTTTTTTTAATTAAAGGTGTTGTAAATAAAACCTTTATCCTGACATCAGGGAATTTGATTTCTTTCTTTATATTGTACTAAGAACTATAGTTTTACACTATGTGATATATTTTCTGATTTCGCTCTAATGTAGATTTTTAAATGCCTGGAGTTCAAGATTCATATTTTCAAATACTATATCTTATCTGTAATTTCGCCTTTATGCAGATATATATACATATATAAAGCAATGTCTCTTCTACACTAATTAATCTTAAATTTGTTATTATATTTACCGAAATACAAAATGTGCACAAAAAGTGTTTTGAAAATACGATTTGTCTTCAAATCAAGAAGAAAAGTACCATGTATTATGTTCTATCTCTAATTTCACCCTTATTCAGACGACAATACCAAATTGCATTTAGAAGTCATTCCTTCTGAACATCTGCTAATATCAGTATCGTTCTGCACTTGCATTAATATTTATAAGTTTATCAGTATTAAACTTGAACCTTTTTAGAATGCTTACCCTGAGTTAAGAACCAATAAATTGAATTATTTCATCTTATCTGTAATGTCGCCCTAATGCAGGTATTTATAGGAAGATGTTTTTTACTGTTCCAGCATTGACATCAACATACAACATTTAAATTTGTTATAATATATGTGAAGTTATCGAAATACAAAATTTGTTTTGAATTAAAGGTGTCGGAAATAAAACACATCAAGGAATTTGATTTCTTTCTTTATATTGAACTAAGAACTATAGATTTGCGCTATGTGATACATTTTCTGACTTCACTCTAATATAAATATTTAAATGCCTTGAGTTCACGATTCATATTTTTCAAATATTATATCTTCTGTAATTTCGCTTTTATGCAGATATATATATACATATATAAAGCAATGTCTCTTCTACACTAATTAATCATAAATTTGTTATTATATTTACCAAAATACAAAATGTGTACAAAAATTGTTTTGAAAAGAGCTTTTGTCTTCAAATCAAACAGAAAAGTCCCTTGTATTATGTTCTATCTCCAATTTCACCCATATTCAGACGACAATACCAAATTGCATTTAGAAGTCATTCCTTCTGAACATTTTCTTATATCAGTATCGTTCTGCACTTGTATTAACATTTATAAGGTTTTCGATATTAAACTTAAAGCTTTTTTAAAATGCTTGTCCTGAGTTTAGAACCAATAAATTGAATTATTTCATCTTATCTGTAATGTCGCCCTAATGCAGGTATTTATAGCAAGATTTTTGTTACTGTTCCAGCATTGACATCAACATATCAACATTAAAGTTGTTATTATATATGTGATGTTATCGGAATACAAAATTTTTTTTAATTAAAGGTGTCGGAAATAAAACCTTTATCCTGACATCAGGGAATTTGATTTCTTTCTTTATATTGTACTAAGAACTATAGTTTTACACTATGTGATATATTTTCTGATTTCGCTCTAATGTAGATTTTAAATGCCTCAATTCAGATTCATATTTTCAATATATATCTTCTCTGTAATTTCACCATGCGCAGATATATAACATATATAAAGGATGTCTCTTCTACACTAATTAATGATAAATTTGTTATTATTTACCGAAAATACAAAATGTAAAAAATTGTTTTGAAAAGACTTTTGTCTTCAAATCAAACAGAAAAGTCCCTTGTATTATGTTCTATCTCCAATTGCACCCTATTCAGACGACAATACCAAATTGCATTTAGAAGTCATTCCTTCTGAACATCTGCAATATCAGTATCGTTCTGCACTTGTATTAACATTTATAAGTTTTCAATATTAAACTTGAAGCTTTTTAGAATGCTTGTCCTGAGTTAAGAACCAATAAATTGAATTATTCATCTTATCGTAATGTCGCCCTTATGCAGGTATTTATAGGCAAGATTTTTGTTACTGTTCCAGCATTGACATCAACATATCAACATTTCAAAGTTGTTATTATATAGGTGATGTTATCGGAATACAAATTTTTTTTTAATTAAAGGTGTTGTAAATAAACCTTTATCCTGACATCAGGGAATTTGATTTCTTTCTTTATATTGTACTAAGAACTAAGATTTACACTATGTGATATATTTTCTGATTTCGCTATATGTAGATTTTAAATGCCTGGAGTTCAAGATTCATATTTTCAAATATATATCTTATCTGTAATTTCGCCTTTATGCAGATATATATACATATATAAGCAATGTCTCTTCTACACTAATTAATCATAATTTGTTATTATATTTACGAAATACAAAATGTGCACAAAAGTGTTTTGAAAATAGATTTGTCTTCAAATCAAGAAGAAAAGTACCTTGTATTTGTTCTATCTCTAATTTCACCCATATTCAGACGACAATACCAAATTGCATTTAGAAGTCATTCCTTCTGAACATCTGCTAATATCAGTATCGTTCTGCACTTGTATTATTTATAAGTTTTTCAGTATTAAACTTGAAGCTTTTTAGAATGCTTCCCTGAGTTAGAACCAATAAACGAATTATTTCATCTTATCTGTAATGTCGCCCTAATGCAGGTATTTATAGCAGATTTTTGTTACTGTTCCAGCATTGACATCAACATATCAACATTAAAGTTGTTATTATATATGTGATGTTATCGGAATACAAAATTTTTTTTAATTAAAGGTGTGAAATAAAACCTTTATCCTGACATCAGGGAATTTGATTTCTTTCTTTATATTGTACTAAGAACTATAGTTTTGCGCTATGTGATATATTTTCTGATTTCGCTCTATGTAGATATTTAAATGCCTCCAATTCACGATTCATATTTTCAAATATTATATCTTCTCTGTAATTTCACCTTTATGCAGATATATAAACATATATAAAGCGATGTCTCTTCTACACTAATTAATCATAAATTTGTTATTATATTTACCGAAATACAAAATGTGTACAAAAAGTGTTTGAAAAAGAGCTTTGTCTTCAAATCAAAAGAAAAGTCCCTTGTATTATGTTCTATCTCCAATTTCACCCATATTCAGACGACAATACCAAATTGCATTTAGAAGTCATTCCTTCTGAACATCTGCTAATATCAGTATCGTCTGCACTTGTATTAACATTTATAAGGTTTTCAATATTAACTTGAAGCTTTTTTAGAATGCTTGTCCTGAGTTTAGAACCAATAAATTGAATTATTTCATCTTATCTGTAATGTGCCCTAATGCAGGTATTTATAGCAAATTTTTGTTACTGTTCCAGCATTGACATCAACATATAACATTCAAAGTTGTTATTATATATGTGATGTTATCGGAATACAAAATTTATTTTTAATTAAAGGTGTTGTAAATAAACCTTTATCCTGACATCAGGAATTTGATTTCTTTCTTTATATTGTACTAAGAACTATAGTTTTACTATGTGATATATTTTCTGATTTCGCTCTAATGTAGATTTAAATGCCTGAGTTCAAGATTCATATTTTCAAATACTATATCTTATCAGTAATTTTCGCCTTTATGCAGATGTATATACATATATAAAGCAATGTCTCTTCTACACTAATTAATCTTAAATTTGTTATTATATTTACCGAAATACAAAATGTGCACAAAAAGTGTTTTGAAAAGACATTTGTCTTCAAATCAAGAAGAAAAGTACCTTGTATTATGTTCTATCTCTAATTTCACCCTTATTCAGACGACAATACCAAATTGCATTTAGAAGTCATTCCTTCTGAACATCTGCTAATATCAGTATCGTTCTGCACTTGCATTAATATTATAAGTTTTTCAGTATTAAACTTGAAGCTTTTTAAATGCTTACCCTGAGTTAAGAACCAATAATTGAATATTTCATCTTATCAGTAATGTCGCCCTAATGCAGGTTTTATAGAAGATGTTTTTTACTGTTCCAGCATTGACATCAACATATCAACATTAAATTTGTTATATATATGTGAAGTAATCGAAATACAAAATTTGTTTTTAATTAAAGGTGTTGGAAATAAAACCTTTATCCTGACATCAGGGAATTTGATTTCTTTCTTTATATTGTACTAAGAACTATAGATTTGCCTATGTGATATATTTTCTGATTTCGCTCTTATGTAGATATTTAAATCCAATTCACGATTCATATTTTTCAAATATATATCTTCTCTGTAATTTCACCATGATGCAGATATATAACATATATAAAGCGATGTCTCTTACACTAATTAATGATAAATTTGTTATTATATTTACCGAAATACAAAATGTGTACAAAAATTGTTTTGAAAAGATTTGTCTTCAAATCAAACAGAAAAGTCCCTTGTATTATGTTCTATCTCCAATTTCACCCATATTCAGACGACAATACCAAATTGCATTTAGAAGTCATTCCTTCTGAACATCTGCTAATATCAGTATCGTTCTGCACTTGTATTAACATTTATAAGTTTATCAGTATTAAACTTGAAGCTTTTTAGAATGCTTGTCCTGAGTTTAGAACCATAAATTGAATTATTTCATCTTATCTGTAATGTGCCCTAATGCAGGTATTTATAGCAAAATTTTTGTTACTGTTCCAGCATTGACATCAACATATCAACATTCAAAGTTGTTATTATATATGTGATGTTATCGGAATACAAAATTTATTTTTAATTAAAGGTGTTGTAAATAAAACCTTTATCCTGACATCAGGGAATTTGATTTCTTTCTTTATATTGTACTAAGAACTATAGTTTTACACTATGTGATATATTTTCTGATTTCGCTCTAATGTAGATTTTTAAATGCCTGGAGTTCAAGATTCATATTTTCAAATACTATATCTTATCAGTAATTTCGCCTTATGCAGATGTATATACATATATAAAGCAATGTCTCTTCTACACTAATTAATCTTATATTTGTTATTATATTTACCGAAATACAAAATGTGCACAAAAGTGTTTTGAAAATACGATTTGTCTTCAAATCAAGAAGAAAAGTACCTTGTATTATGTTCTATCTCTAATTTCACCCTTATTCAGACGACAATACCAAATTGCATTTAGAAGTCATTCCTTCTGAACATCTGCTAATATCAGTATCGTTCTGCACTTGCATTAATATTATAAGTTTTTCAGTATTAAACTTGAAGCTTTTTAAATGCTTACCCTGAGTTAAGAACCAATAAATGAATTATTTCATCTTATCAGTAATGTCGCCCTAATGCAGGTATTTATAGGAAGATGTTTTTTACTGTTCCAGCATTGACATCAACATATCAACATTTAAATTTGTTATAATATATGTGAAGTATCGAAATACAAAATTTGTTTTTAATTAAAGGTGTTGGAAATAAAACCTTTATCCTGACATCAGGGAATTTTATTTCTTTCTTTATATTGTACTAAGAACTATAGATTTGCGCTATGTGATATATTTTCTGATTTCGCTCTATGTAGATATTTTAAATGCCTCCAATTCACGATTCATATTTTTCAAATATTATATCTTCTCTGTAATTTCACCATGATGCAGATATATAACATATATAAAGCGATGTCTCTTCTACACTAATTAATGAAAAATTTGTTATTATATTACCGAAATACAAAATGTGTACAAAAATTGTTTTGAAAAACGAGCTTTTGTCTTCAAATCAAACAGAAAAGTCCCTTGTATTATGTTCTATCTCCAATTTCACCCATATTCAGACGACAATACCAAATTGCATTTAGAAGTCATTCCTTCTGAACATCTGCTAATATCAGTATCGTTCTGCACTTGTATTAACATTTATAAGGTTTTCAATATTAAACTTGAAGCTTTTTTAGAATGCTTGTCCTGAGTTTAGAACCAATAAATTGAATTATTTCATCTTATCTGTAATGTCGCCCTTATGCAGGTATTTATAGCAAGATTTTTGTTACTGTTCCAGCATTGACATCAACATATCAACATTCAAAGTTGTTATTATATATGTGATGTTATCGGAATACAAAATTTATTTTTAATTAAAGGTGTTGTAAATAAAACCTTTATCCTGACATCAGGGAATTTGATTTCTTTCTTTATATGTACTAAGAACTAAAGTTTTACACTATGTGATATATTTTCTGATTTCGCTCATATGTAGATTTTTAAATGCCTGGAGTTCAGATTCATATTTTCAAATACTATATCTTATCTGTAATTTCGCCTTTATGCAGATATATATACATATATAAAGCAATGTCTCTTCTACACTAATTAATCTTATATTTGTTATTATATTTACCGAAATACAAAATGTGCACAAAAAGTGTTTGAAAATACGATTTGTCTTCAAATCAAGAAGAAAAGTACCTTGTATTATGTTCTATCTCTAATTTCACCCTTATTCAGACGACAATACCAAATTGCATTTAGAAGTCATTCCTTCTGAACATCTGCTAATATCAGTATCGTTCTGCACTTGCATTAATATTTATAAGTTTTTCAGTATTAAACTTGAAGCTTTTTAGAATGCTTACCCTGAGTTAAGAACCAATAAATCGAATTATTTCATCTTATCTGTAATGTCGCCCTAATGCAGGTATTTATAGGAAGATGTTTTTTACTGTTCCAGCATTGACATCAACATACAACATTTAAATTTGTTATAATATATGTGAAGTTATCGAAATACAAAATTTGTTTTTAATTAAAGGTGTTGGAAATAAAACCTTTATCCTGACATCAGGGAATTTTATTTTTTTCTTTATATTGTACTAAGAACTATAGTTTTACACTATGTGATATATTTTCTGATTTCGCTCTTATGTAGATATTTAAATGCCTCCAATTCACGATTCATATTTTTCAAATATTATATCTTCTCTGTAATTTCGCCATGATGCAGATATATAAACATATATAAAGCGATGTCTCTTCTACACTAATTAATCATAAATTTGTTATTATATTTACCAAAATACAAAATGTGTACAAAAATTGTTTTGAAAAGAGCTTTTGTCTTCAAATCAAACAGAAAAGTCCCTTGTATTATGTTCTATCTCCAATTTCACCCATATTCAGACGACAATACCAAATTGCATTTAGAAGTCATTCCTTCTGAACATCTGCTAATATCAGTATCGTTCTGCACTTGTATTAACATTTATAAGGTTTTCAATATTAAACTTGAAGCTTTTTTAGAATGCTTGTCCTGAGTTTAGAACCAATGAATTGAATTATTTCATCTTATCTGTAATGTCGCCCTAATGCAGGTTTTTATAGCAAGATTTTTGTTACTGTTCCAGCATTGACATAAACATATCAACATTCAAAGTTGTTATTATATATGTAATGTTATCGGAATACAAAATTTATTTTTAATTAAAGGTGTAAATAAAACCTTTATCCTGACATCAGGGAATTTGATTTCTTTCTTTATATTGTACTAAGAACTATAGTTTTGCACTATGTCATATATTTTCTGATTTCGCTCTAATGTAGATTTTTAAATGTCTGGAGTTCAAGATTCATATTTTCAAATACTATATCTTATCTGTAATTTCGCCTTTATGCAGATATATATACATATATAAAGCAATGTCTCTTCAACACTAATTAATCTTAAATTTGTTATTATATTTACCGAAATACAAAATGTGCACAAAAAGTGTTTTGAAAATACGATTTGTCTTCAAATCAAGAAGAACAGTACCTTGTATTATGTTCTATCTCTAATTTCACCCTTATTCAGACGACAATACCAAATTGCATTTAGAAGTCATTCCTTCTGAACATCTGCTAATATCAGTATCGTTCTGCACTTGCATTAATATTTATAAGTTTATCAGTATTAAACTTGAAGCTTTTTAGAATGCTTACCCTGAGTTAAGAACCAATAAATTGAATTATTTCATCTTATCTGTAATGTCGCCCTAATGCAGGTATTTATAGGAAGATGTTTTTTACTGTTCCAGCATTGACATCAACATACAACATTTAAATTTGTTATAATATATGTGAAGTTATCGAAATACAAAATTTGTTTTTAATTAAAGGTGTTCGGAAAAAAAACACATCAAGGAATTTGATTTCTTTCTTTATATTGAACTAAGAACTATAGATTTGCGCTATGTGATACATTTTCTGACTTCACTCTAATATAAATACTTAAATGACTCGAGTTCACGATTCATATTTTTCAAATATTATATTCTCTGTAATTTCGCTTTTATGCAGATATATACATATATAAAGCAATGTTCTTCTACACTAATTAATCATAAATTTGTTATTATATTTACCAAAATACAAAATGTGTACAAAAAATGTTTTGAAAAGAGCTTTTGTCTTCAAATCAAACAGAAAAGTCCCTTGTATTATGTTCTATCTCCAATTTCACCCATATTCAGACGACAATACCAAATTGCATTTAGAAGTCATTCCTTCTGAACATCTGCTAATATCAGTATCGTTCTGCACTTGTATTAACATTTATAAGGTTTTCAATATTAAACTTGAAGCTTTTTTAGAATGCTTGTCCTGAGTTTAGAACCAATAAATTGAATTATTTCATCTTATCTGTAATGTCGCCCTTATGCAGGTATTTATAGCAAGATTTTTGTTACTGTTCCAGCATTGACATCAACATATCAACATTCAAAGTTGTTATTATATATGTGATGTTATCGGAATACAAAATTTATTTTTAATTAAAGGTGTTATAAATAAAACCTTTATCCTGACATCAGGGAATTTGATTTCTTTCTTTATATTGTACTAAGAACTAAAGTTTTACACTATGTGATATATTTTCTGATTTCGCTCATATGTAGATTTTTAAATGCCTGGAGTTCAAGATTATATTTCAAATACTATATCTTATCTGTAATTTCGCCTTTATGCAGATATATACATATATAAAGCAATGTCTCTTCTACACTAATTAATCTTATATTTGTTATTATATTTACCGAAATACAAAATGTGCACAAAAAGTGTTTTGAAAATACGATTTGTCTTCAATCAAGAAGAAAAGTACCTTGTATTATGTTCTATCTCTAATTTCACCCTTATTCAGACGACAATACCAAATTGCATTTAGAAGTCATTCCTTCTGAACATCTGCTAATATCAGTATCGTTCTGCACTTGCATTAATATTTATAAGTTTTTCAGTATTAAACTTGAAGCTTTTTAGAATGCTTACCCTGAGTTAAGAACCAATAAATCGAATTATTTCATCTTATCTGTAATGTCGCCCTAATGCAGGTATTTATAGGAAGATGTTTTTTACTGTTCCAGCATTGACATCAACATACAACATTTAAATTTGTTATAATATATGTGAAGTTATCGAATACAAATTTGTTTTTAATTAAAGGTGTTGGAAATAAAACCTTTATCCTGACATCAGGGAATTTTATTTTTTTCTTTATATTGTACTAAGAACTATAGTTTTACACTATGTGATATATTTTCTGATTTCGCTCTTATGTAGATATTTAAATGCCTCCAATTCACGATTCATATTTTTCAAATATTATATCTTCTCTGTAATTTCGCCATGATGCAGATATATAAACATATATAAAGCGATGTCTCTTCTACACTAATTAATCATAAATTTGTTATTATATTTACCAAAATACAAAATGTGTACAAAAATTGTTTTGAAAAGAGCTTTTGTCTTCAAATCAAACAGAAAAGTCCCTTGTATTATGTTCTATCTCCAATTTACCCATATTCAGACGACATACCAAATTGCATTTAGAAGTCATTCCTCTGAACATCTGCTAATATCAGTATCGTTCTGCACTTGTATTAACATTTATAAGGTTTTCAATATTAACTTGAAGCTTTTTTAGAATGCTTGTCCTGAGTTTAGAACCAATGAATTGAATTATTTCATCTTATCTGTAATGTCGCCCTAATGCAGGTTTTTATAGCAAGATTTTTGTTACTGTTCCAGCATTGACATAAACATATCAACATTCAAAGTTGTATTATATATGTAATGTTATCGGAATACAAAATTTATTTTAATTAAAGGTGTAAATAAAACCTTTATCCTGACATCAGGGAATTTGATTTCTTCTTTATATTGTACTAAGACTATAGTTTTACACTATGTGATATATTTTCTGATTTCGCTCTAATGTAGATTTTTAAATGCCTGGAGTTCAAGATTCATATTTTCAAATACTATATCTTATCTGTAATTTCGCCTTTATGCAGATATATATACATATATAAAGCAATGTCTCTTCAACACTAATTAATCTTAAATTTGTTATTATATTACCGAAATACAAAATGTGCACAAAAGTGTTTTGAAAATACGATTTGTCTTCAAATCAAGAAGAACAGTACCTTGTATTATGTTCTATCTCTAATTTCACCCTTATTCAGACGACAATACCAAATTGCATTTAGAAGTCATCCTTCTGAACATCTGCTATATCAGTATCGTTCTGCACTTGCATTATATTTATAAGTTTATCAGTATTAAACTTGAAGCTTTTTAGAATGCTTACCCTGAGTAAGAACCAATAAATTGAATTATTTCATCTTATCTGTAATGTCGCCCTAATGCAGGTTTTATAGGAAAGATGTTTTTTACTGTTCCAGCATTGACATCAACATACAACATTTAAATTTGTTATAATATATGTGAAGTTATCGAAATACAAAATTTGTTTAATTAAAGGTGTCGGAAAAAACACATCAAGGAATTGATTTCTTTCTTTATATTGAACTAAGAACTATAGATTTGCGCTATGTGATACATTTTCTGACTTCACTCTAATATAATACTTAAATGACTCGAGTTCACGATTCATATTTTTCAAATATTATATCTTTTCTGTAATTTTCTCTTTTATGCAGATATATATACATATATAAAGCAATGTGTTCTTCTACACTAATTAATCATAAATTTGTTATTATATTTACCAAAATACAAAATGTGTACAAAAATGTTTTGAAAAGAGCTTTTGTCTTCAAATCAAACAGAAAAGTCCCTTGTATTATGTTCTATCTCCAATTTACCCATATTCAGACGAAAATACCAAATTGCATTTAGAAGTCATTCCTTCTGAAACATCTGCTAATATCAGTATCGTTCTGCACTTGTATTAACATTTATAAGGTTTTCAATATTAAACTTGAAGCTTTTTTAGAATGCTTGTCCTGAGTTTAGAACCAATAAATTGAATTATTTCATCTTATCTGTAATGTCGCCCTAATGCACTTATTTATAGCAAAATTTTTGTTACTGTTCCAGCATTGACATCAACATATCAACATTCAAAGTTGTTATTATATATGTGATGTTATCGGAATACAAAATTTATTTTTAATTAAAGGTGTTGTAAATAAAACCTTTATCCTGACATCAGGAATTTGATTTCTTTCTTATATTGTACTAAGAACTATAGTTTTACACTATGTGATATTTTCTGATTTCGCTCTAATGTAGATTTTTAAATGCCTGGAGTTCAAGATTCATATTTTCAAATACTATATCTTATCTGTAATTTCGCCTTTATGCAGATATATATACATATATAAAGGAATGTCTCTTCTACACTAATTAATCTTAATTTGTTATTATATTTACCGAAATACAAAATGTGCACAAAAAGTGTTTGAAAATACGATTTGTCTTCAAATCAAGAAGAAAAGTACCTTGGATTATGTTCTATCTCTAATTTCACCCTTATTCAGACGACAATACCAAATTGCATTTAGAAGTAATTCCTTCTGAACATCTGCTAATATCAGTATCGTTCTGCACTTGCATTAATATTTATAAGTTTTTCAGTATTAAACTTGAAGCTTTTTAAAATGCTTACCCTGAGTTAAGAACCAATAAATTGAATTCTTTCATCTTATCAGTAATGTCGCCCTAATGCAGGTATTTATAGGGAAGATGTTTTTTACTGTTCCAGCATTGACATCAACATATGAACATTTAAATTTGTTATAATATAGTGAAGTATCGAAATACAAAATTTTTTTAATTAAAGGTGTTGGAAATAAAACCTTTATCCTGACATCAGGGAATTTTATTTCTTTCTTTATATTGTACTAAGAACTATAGATTTGCGCTATGTGATATATTTTCTGATTCGCTCTTATGTAGATATTTAAATGCCTCCAATTCACGATTCATATTTTTCAAATATTATATCTTCTCTGTAATTTCGCCATGATGCAGATATATAAACATATATAAAGCGATGTCTCTTCTACACTAATTAATCATAAATTTGTTATTATATTTACCGAAATACAAAATGTGTACAAAAATTGTTTTGAAAAGAGCTTTTGTCTTCAAATCAAACAGAAAAGTCCCTTGTATTATGTTCTATCTCCAATTTTACCCATATTCAGACGACAATACCAAATTGCATTTAGAAGTCATTCCTTCTGAACATCTGCTAATATCAGTATCGTTCTGCACTTGTATTAACATTTATAAGGTTTTCAATATTAAACTTGAAGCTTTTTTAGAATGCTTGTCCTGAGTTTAGAACCAATAAATTGAATTATTTCATCTTATCTGTAATGTCGCCCTTATGCAGGTATTTATAGCAAGATTTTTGTTACTGTTCCAGCATTGACATCAACATATCAACATTCAAAGTTGTTATTATATATGTGATGTTATCGGAATACAAAATTTATTTTTAATTAAAGGTGTTGTAAATAAAACCTTTCCTGACATCAGGAAATTTGATTTCTTTCTTTACATTGTACTAAGAACTATAGTTTTACACTATGTGATATATTTCTGATTTCGCTCATATGTAGATTTTTAAATGCCTGGAGTTCAAGATTCATATTTTCAAATACTATATCTTATCTGTAATTTCGCCTTTATGCAGATATATATATACATATATAAAGCAATGTCTCTTCTACACTAATTAATCTTATATTGTTATTATATTTACCGAAATACAAAATGTGCACAAAAAGTGTTTTGAAAATACGATTTGTCTTCAAATCAAGAAGAAAAGTACCTTGTATTATGTTCTATCTCTAATTTCACCCTTATTCAGACGACAATACCAAATTGCATTTAGAAGTCATTCCTTCTGAACATCTGCTGATATCAGTATCGTTCTGCACTTGCATTAATATTTATAAGTTTTTTCAGTATTAAACTTGAAGCTTTTTAGAATGCTTACCCTGAGTTAAGAACCAATAAATCGAATTATTTCATCTTATCTGTAATGTCGCCCTAATGCAGGTATTTATAGGAAGATGTTTTTTACTGTTCCAGCATTGACATCAACATACAACATTTAAATTTGTTATAATATATGTGAAGTTATCGAAATACAAAATTTGTTTTTAATTAAAGGTGTTGGAAATAAAACCTTTATCCTGACATCAGGGAATTTTATTTCTTTCTTTATATTGTACTAAGAACTATAGTTTTGCGCTATGTGAGATATTTTCTGATTTCGCTCTTATGTAGATATTTAAATGCCTCCAATTCACAATTCATATTTTTCAAATATTATATCTTCTCTGTAATTTCGCCATGATGCAGATATATAAACATATATAAAGCGATGTCTCTTCTACACTAATTAATCATAAATTGTTATTATATTTACCAAAATACAAATGTGTACTAAAATTGTTTTGAAAAGAGCTTTTGTCTTCAAATCAAACAGAAAAGTCCCTTGTATTATGTTCTATCTCCAATTTCACCCATATTCAGACGACAATACCAAATTGCATTTAGAAGTCATTCCTTCTGAACATCTGCTAATATCAGTATCGTTCTGCACTTGTATTAACATTTATAAGGTTTTCAATATTAAACTTGAAGCTTTTTTAGAATGCTTGTCCTGAGTTTAGAACCAATAAATTGAATTATTTCATCTTATCTGTAATGTCGCCCTAATGCAGGTTTTTATAGCAAGATTTTTGTTACTGTTCCAGCATTGACATAAACATATCAACATTCAAAGTTGTTATTATATATGTAATGTTATCGGAATACAAAATTTATTTTTAAAGGTGTAAATAAAACCTTTATCCTGACATCAGGGAATTTGATTTCTTTCTTTATATTGTACTAAGAACTATAGTTTTGCACTATGTGATATATTTTCTGATTTCGCTCTAATGTAGATTTTTAAATGCCTGGAGTTCAAGATTCATATTTTCAAATACTATATCTTATCTGTAATTTCGCCTTTATGCAGATATATATACATATATAAAGCAATGTCTCTTCAACACTAATTAATCTTAAATTTGTTATTATATTTACCGAAATACAAAATGTGCACAAAAAGTGTTTTGAAAATACGATTTGTCTTCAAATCAAACAGAAAAGTCCCTTGTATTATGTTCTATCTCCAATTTCACCCATATTCAGACGACAATACCAAATTGCATTTAGAAGTCATTCCTTCTGAACATCTGCTAATATCAGTATCGTTCTGCACTTGTATTAACATTTATAAGGTTTTCAATATTAAACTTGAAGCTTTTTTAGAATGCTTGTCCTGAGTTTAGAACCAATAAATTGAATTATTTCATCTTATCTGTAATGTCGCCCTTATGCAGGTATTTATAGCAAGATTTTTGTTACTGTTCCAGCATTGACATCAACATATCAACATTCAAAGTTGTTATTATATATGTGATGTTATCGGAATACAAAATTTATTTTTAATTAAAGGTGTTGTAAATAAAACCTTTATCCTGACATCAGGGAATTTGATTTCTTTCTTTATTGTACTAAGAACTAAAATTTTACACTATGTGATATATTTTCTGATTTCGCTCATATGTAGATTTTTAAATGCCTGGAGTTCAAGATTCATATTTTCAAATACTATATCTTATCTGTAATTTCGCCTTTATGCAGATATATATACATATATAAAGCAATGTCTCTTCTACACTAATTAATCTTATATTTGTTATTATATTTACCGAAATACAAAATGTGCACAAAAAGTGTTTTGAAAATACGATTTGTCTTCAAATCAAGAAGAAAAGTACCTTGTATTATGTTCTATCTCTAATTTCACCCTTATTCAGACGACAATACCAAATTGCATTTAGAAGTCATTCCTTCTGAACATCTGCTAATATCAGTATCGTTCTGCACTTGCATTAATATTTATAAGTTTTTCAGTATTAAACTTGAAGCTTTTTGGAATGCTTACCCTGAGTTAAGAACCAATAAATCGAATTATTTCATCTTATCTGTAATGTCGCCCTAATGCAGGTATTTATAGGAAGACGTTTTTTACTGTTCCAGCATTGACATCAACATACAACATTTAAATTTGTTATAATATATGTGAAGTTATCGAAATACAAAATTTGTTTTTAATTAATTATGTTGGAAATAAAACCTTTATCCTGACATCAGGGAATTTTATTTCTTTCTTTATATTGTACTAAGAACTATAGTTTTGCGCTATGTGATATATTTTCTGATTTCGCTCTTATGTAGATATTTAAATGCCTCCAATTCACGATTCATATTTTTCAAATATTATATCTTCTCTGTAATTTCGCCATGATGCAAATATATAAACATATATAAAGCGATGTCTCTTCAACACTAATTAATCTTAAATTTGTTATTATATTTACCGAAATACAAAATGTGCACAAAAAGTGTTTTGAAAATACGATTTGTCTTCAAATCAAACAGAAAAGTCCCTTGTATTATGTTCTATCTCCAATTTCACCCATATTCAGACGACAATACCAAATTGCATTTAGAAGTCATTCCTTCTGAACATCTGCTAATATCAGTATCGTTCTGCACTTGTATTAACATTTATAAGGTTTTCAATATTAAATTTGAAGCTTTTTTAGAATGCTTGTCCTGAGTTTAGAACCAATAAATTGAATTATTTCATCTTATCTGTAATGTCGCCCTTATGCAGGTATTTATAGCAAGATTTTTGTTACTGTTCCAGCATTGACATCAACATATCAACATTCAAAGTTGTTATTATATATGTGATGTTATCGGAATACAAAATTTATTTTTAATTAAAGGTGTTGTAAATAAAACCTTTATCCTGACATCAGGGAATTTGATTTCTTTCTTTATATTGTACTAAGAACTAAAGTTTTACACTATGTGATATATTTTCTGATTTCGCTCATATGTAGATTTTTAAATGCCTGGAGTTCAAGATTCATATTTTCAAATACTATATCTTATCTGTAATTTCGCCTTTATGCAGATATATATACATATATAAAGCAATGTCTCTTCTACACTAATTAATCTTATATTTGTTATTATATTTACCGAAATACAAAATGTGCACAAAAAGTGTTTTGAAAATACGATTTGTCTTCAAATCAAGAAGAAAAGTACCTTGTATTATGTTCTATCTCTAATTTCACCCTTATTCAGACGACAATACCAAATTGCATTTAGAAGTCATTCCTTCTGAACATCTGCTAATATCAGTATCGTTCTGCACTTGCATTAATATTTATAAGTTTTTCAGTATTAAACTTGAAGCTTTTTGGAATGCTTACCCTGAGTTAAGAACCAATAAATCGAATTATTTCATCTTATCTGTAATGTCGCCCTAATGCAGGTATTTATAGGAAGATGTTTTTTACTGTTCCAGCATTGACATCAACATACAACATTTAAATTTGTTATAATATATGTGAAGTTATCGAAATACAAAATTTGTTTTTAATTAAAGGTGTTGGAAATAAAACCTTTATCCTGACATCAGGGAATTTTATTTCTTTCTTTATATTGTACTAAGAACTATAGTTTTGCGCTATGTGAGATATTTTCTGATATCGCTCTTATGTAGATATTTAAATGCCTCCAATTCACGATTCATATTTTTCAAATATTATATCTTCTCTGTAATTTCGCCATGATGCAGATATATAAACATATATAAAGCGATGTCTCTTCTACACTAATTAATCATAAATTTGTTATTATATTTACCAAAATACAAAATGTGTACAAAAATTGTTTTGAAAAGAGCTTTTGTCTTCAAATCAAACAGAAAAGTCCCTTGTATTATGTTCTATCTCCAATTTCCTCATATTCAGACGACAATACCAAATTGCATTTAGAAGTCATTCCTTCTGAACATCTGCTAATATCAGTATCGTTCTGCACTTGTATTAACATTTATAAGGTTTTCAATATTAAACTTGAAGCTTTTTTAGAATGCTTGTCCTGAGTTTAGAACCAATGAATTGAATTATTTCATCTTATCTGTAATGTCGCCCTAATGCAGGTTTTTATAGCAAGATTTTTGTTACTGTTCCAGCATTGACATAAACATATCAACATTCAAAGTTGTTATTATATATGTAATGTTATCGGAATACAAAATTTATTTTTAATTAAAGGTGTAAATAAAACCTTTATCCTGACATCAGGGAATTTGATTTCTTTCTTTATATTGTACTAAGAACTATAGTTTTGCACTATGTGATATATTTTCTGATTTCGCTCTAATGTAGATTTTTAAATGTCTGGAGTTCAAGATTCATATTTTCAAATACTATATCTTATCTGTAATTTCGCCTTTATGCAGATATATATACATATATAAAGCAATGTCTCTTCAACACTAATTAATCTTAAATTTGTTATTATATTTACCGAAATACAAAATGTGCACAAAAAGTGTTTTGAAAATACGATTTGTGTTCAAATCAAGAAGAAAAGTACCTTGTATTATGTTCTATCTCTAATTTCACCCTTATTCAGACGACAATACCAAATTGCATTTAGAAGTCATTCCTTCTGAACATCTGCTAATATCAGTATCGTTCTGCACTTGCATTAATATTTATAAGTTTTTCAGTATTAAACTTGAAGCTTTTTAGAATGCTTACCCTGAGTTAAGAACCAATAAATCGAATTATTTCATCTTATCTGTAATGTCGCCCTAATGCAGGTATTTATAGGAAGATGTTTTTTACTGTTCCAGCATTGACATCAACATACAACATTTAAATTTGTTATAATATATGTGAAGTTATCGAAATACAAAATTTGTTTTAATTAAAGGTGTTGGAAATAAAACCTTTATCCTGACATCAGGGAATTTTATTTCTTTCTTTATATTGTACTAAGAACTATAGTTTTGCGCTATGTGAGATATTTTCTGATTTCGCTCTTATGTAGATATTTAAATGCCTCCAATTCACGATTCATATTTTTCAAATATTATATCTTCTCTGTAATTTCGCCATGATGCAGATATATAAACATATATAAAGCGATGTCTCTTCTACACTAATTAATCATAAATTTGTTATTATATTTACCGAAATACAAAATGTGTACAAAAATTGTTTTGAAAAGAGCTTTTGTCTTCAAATCAAACAGAAAAGTCCCTTGTATTATGTTCTATCTCCAATTTCACCCATATTCAGACGACAATACCAAATTGCATTTAGAAGTCATTCCTTTGAACATCTGCTAATATCAGTATCGTTCTGCACTTGTATTAACATTTATAAGGTTTTCAATATTAAACTTGAAGCTTTTTTAGAATGCTTGTCCTGAGTTTAGAACCAATAAATTGAATTATTTCATCTTATCTGTAATGTCGCCCTAATGCAGTTATTTATAGCAAGATTTTTGTTACTGTTCCAGCATTGACAATCAACATATCAACATTTAAAGTTGTTATTATATATGTGATGTTATCGGAATACAAAATTTGTTTTTAATTAAAGGTGTTGTAAATAAAACCTTTATCCTGACATCAGGGAATTTTATTTCTTTCTTTATATTGTACTAAGAACTATAGTTTTACACTATGTGATATATTTTCTGATTTCGCTCTAATGTAGATTTTAAATGCCTGGAGTTCAAGATTCATATTTTCAAATACTATATCTTATCTGTAATTTCGCCTTTATGTAGATATATATACATATATAAAGCAATTTCTCTTCTACACTAATTAATCTTAAATTTGTTATTATATTTACCGAAATACAAAATGTGCACAAAAAGATGTATATAATAACCCAACTTGATTGTAAAAAGAAAACATACGCTAAATACCGGTAATCCTTAATCGACTCTCTCTCTCTCTCTCTCTCTCTCTCCTTATTACATAATACGCAGTGTGAATTTTGTAAAAATATAGCAAACAGTTAGGTAGAGAGTGGCTTAGGGAGAGAGTTGCATTTAAAACAATTACAGATATGTCTTCATGATATACGTGTAAGGTTTTCCATACCATTTTCAAAAATACCCAGATTGTAAAATTCTAACCAGTAGAAGTTGAAAAAATCACGAAAATTTCATTCAGATATACTTCTCCTTAATGAAGTATACTAGCGGCCTCTCCCTAACCCATAATCCGTAAGTATATATATATATATATATATATATATATATATATATATATATATATATTCAGATACCCAGTTGCTTATAATATGCGAGTTGATATTATGAAAACCGAATCCCAGTTTAAACATTTGCAAATTGCGATCACAAACAAACTTTGTAATTTAAAGTCAAAATGATGAAAACTTATCACTATTATCACTATTACTCTGTTTGTATATAGGCTTGTTAAGGTTTTGCATATTACATTTTGCTAACAACTTTTTCCATACAAGCCTGAACTAAATCGAATTTAAATCACATTAGTATGACTATGAGTAAGAAAAAGATAGACGGCAATATTAATCCAGTGTCATGGTAATAAAATGAAATTAATATTTCTTCAAAAATAATACTGTTATGTTTTATGTATTGTTGAAAAACTTACATGTACAAAAATTACTAAAATCTGTACTCCAGACACCATTTGATAAACAGGAAAAGTTTGGATGTTGATCACTCTTTTTATAACCATCGCCACACGTGTAGTCACAAGAAGTATCAACAAGGCCTGTACATCCGTTTACAATTATACCATTGGCAATATTGACAGCGCTGACATCACATTTTATCACTGAAAAGACAAAACAGATTTAGCTATCGCGCTTTATTCAGTTTGTCATTAAACCTGGTTTAATAATGCAGCAGTAGAAGGCCGTTTTGGAATTATTGAAATCCAAAAACATGTATTTTTTAGATTTTGAAATGAGAAAAATAGAAAGACCGATTTTTTTTTCAAATTCACCTAATCCATGTCTAACATCATAATCCCAAAGAATACCTAAGTGTTTAATTGGAAGATTGACGAGAAGTTTTATGAAATTTGTACAAATGCACTAGTATGTTAACAACTGCAGGTTAACAGATCACAGTGCATCTTTAAGATAATGCTCGAATCCCACTCCGGTATATCTGTGTGCGAGTTTGCTTTCCGAAGGCAAGACACGGCAATGATAGTTATAGTACTCATAAACGTCATTTCTGCAAAGGTAAATTAAGCAAGGGGTAATAATCCCATACAGTTGACTACTTAAAAGTATAAACGTGGTTAACAAACATCTCTTGGGTATTTATTAAAAACATAATAAAGTTGTCAGCTTGTATTTGTCGAACAGTCCATTAGTAGGTCCAGTTTTCAAGAAAATCGGTAACAAACAATGATACATTATACATACATGTACATAATCCCTTGAAGTCAGTGTTCCATTCACCTTTGGATGTACATTCAAATGAAGCGAAGGCCTTGTTTCTTTTATAACCACTGTCGCATGTATAGTTACAAATATCCCCAATTTGACCTGTACATCCACTGTTGACCTTACCGTTAGAAATATTAATGCTTGCAAGGTTACATACATTCGCTGAAAGAAGGATAAACACAATTTTATTGAATTAAACAGTCATAAAGCAACAATGTGCAAGAAATAAATGTATTAAACGTTTCAAATAGAGATTTCATTTTGAAACATTTTTTTCAGTTGTCAGTTAACAAACGAAATTGTTGGAACAATTACCTTTTGTAGGCCAAAATATTTTAAACAGGTGCATTCTGCATCGGAGCGGGTTGCTTACTGGTTCATTGGTGTCTCAATGTTGCAAGTCTTGGATTGTCAGGACCTTCAGCTGTTATCATAGTATTATATGGTAAAGTCTCCGGGTCGTCCTGGATCAGTCAAGCTCCTCGTGGTTACATCTAACTTTCATTCTTGATTTTGATTTCACATCTTGCTAATGTAGCAATCTTGACACGAGAAGCATTCCTTCAGGAACACCCTACCTGACTTCCCAGTTCGAAGTTTAGGCGCTTAGGTAAATTTAAAAGTTCCCATACTTTTACTTTGTATTTGAGATTGTGACTTCTACATGGGTAAGTAATTGTTAGATAATTAAAGACTTGCTGCTTGTTGATGAACAATAGCTATTACGTAATATAGGAATGTTTTCAAAAGCATAAACTAATTATAAAAAAATCACTTTAAATTGATAGAATATCGGACTGCACTATATATAAATCTGTAAGTTAAATAAGTGAGGTGACTTGGAACCCTCAAATATCAAATTCAATAGATTGATAATATGTGTCCTAATTTGTTTTATTTTTATAATGTACTTTTGGATATGGTAAAATGTCAACAATAAACCATATCTATCTAACAAAACTTTGATAAAAATATACATTGAAACCACCATAGTTTTGTCGTACAATGAATCTGAAGTATGAAGTAAAATTATGTTCAGTAGTGAAAACTTTTGAAGGGGATGTGCTTTCCCTTCTGGATCACCGGGTTTTCTTTCCTGGTGGAAGCTCACGTGTTCATTTTAATATGCCAGTTTTCGATGTATGAACATTGATGTTATATTGTGATTTCGTCATGGACAGGGATGTTTAATTTTTACAATTGTAGGACACGGGTTATCTGATTTTGTACATAGAATAACGTCAGTGTATTCTAAAAATCATATAAACTATCGAGAAAACGTGTGCACAAATCCTTCAAACCGGTATTACATTCACCAGTTGATGTACATTATAAATGTTTTTGTAATTCATGTTTTTATTGTCCCAGACATTAAATAGGGATGGCCAAGTGCCAGGGTTAGCGCCACTGGGTTCACTTGCCGGGTAACAAAAGGACAATTTCACAAACACACACACACACACACACGAACATACAACACACCATCAAGTACTTAAGTAAATGACAAATATATAGTTTTGTTTCCAATATTTCCAACATTTTATCTATTATATTTCCTTTTGTATTGTACTTGTATATTCTTTTCAGTTTTGTATGGGTTTTTGTTTATGCAATAGTGTGTGTGTGTGTGTCAATGACATTATAAATGTTGATAAAGTCTCGTTCATTTTGTAACTAGAGTTGCATGCATAATTTTAAATGCTACCTACATTTCCAAAACAGATGTACAATAAAATCGGTATTTTCATATATCAAACATAACTTACGTGTGCATAATTCCTGAAAATCAGTATTCCATTCCCCAGTTGATGTACATATAAATGTCGATAAAGTATCATTCTTCTTGTAACCAGAGTTGCATTCATAATTACAAATGCTACCAACGTGTCCAAAACAACCACTGGTAAGTTTACCATTCTGTATGTTGATACTGTTAAGGTCGCATGTGATTTCTAAAAAATGAGTTAATACGACCAATAAAAACTGTTTTAAAATTCATATAACAATAAAATTAACTTGACAATAGCAAAAAGTAAACAATCAAAAACAAACATACTAATCCATGTCCGAATCATAATCCAGAAGCAAAGTAAAAACTTTGGAACTGACAAATCAGGTTAGACACGTGAACTTCCACAAGGTAAGTGAGGTCGGGTGCTCCGGAAGGGTAAGCACCTCCTGTCAAGCTATCTACACCCGCCACGTGTGTAATTAAAATTGTGTGAAAGGAACATGGAACTATGAGACGTCAAATATATCCAGGACAATCCTGGACACAGAGACATCAAACTTATCAACAATACTGTGATGACGGCCATAAAACTTTTCAGAGCCTTGATAGGCCTAGGCTTGCAATATCCCTGAGTCAACAATGGTACTAAACGACAACAACAAATAAACATAAAATAACAGAATATTCTCAGTTGAGAAGTAGTATCTTATTTTTCCGTTTGTTGTTTAACAGAACTACATTGTACATAAATATTCATGATTTTGTAACAAGCAATTCTACACGCGTTACTCTCTAGTTAAATGGATGTAATCACAATGATGAAAACTTGTAATAGTTTCTTCATAAAAATAACCAGATTTAAAGAAATAACAAGTTTCCACTTCTATGAGAGTATTTAAACTAATTAACTTTTCAAAAAACAGTTAGTGTTATAAGGTTAATCCTGGCTTCATTGTCACTGAACTTTGTTCAAAGTTTGGCATATTGAAGCCTTTTTTAGAAGAGTTCTTATTTTTCATTTGGGACGACATTGGATCGAAATTTAAAAACAGGTAGTAACTGTTTTTTCGCCTAACGAACTCCCTGTGTCGCGACAGACGTATCAAATCCTTTTTGTTAAATTGTTGCTTCCTGATTGAATTTCCGATTCACTTTAGTTTTATGCTGCGCTGATTTAGTTTTTATATATGTTATAAATTGTGTCGTAATCCATTAGCATGTTGCTTATTTGCAAAATGTCTGTAGTTAATTAAGAACGACTAAGTGTAAGGAGAAACATACAAAAATAACGTTTTGACCATACGCAATGAATCAAACTTATCGAGCACCATTTGAACGCAGATTTACTATATAATAGCAGTATATTCTGAATCATTTAAAATATTAAAAAATTTTGTGAAAGACTCTTGTGATCTCGGGTGTTCGTGTAGGTAACAAGCTTGGTATTGAGTTGAGTTAAGTAATGGTGTTTAACGTCCCAGTCACAAATATTTCATTTATATTCAGACGTGACCAGTTATAGGCGAAGATGCAGATATTTTGCCTGTGCTTTGCGCTGATTACATTATACAGAAAGGCTGTTTATCGTACCAAACCCACCATGACACAGAATCTCGTTTAAGTTCCAATCCGAAAGAATCGTTATATTTATTTCGTAATGATGAGTTCTTGGCGAAAGAACAGTCAATACCATTTTCAAATCTTGGGTCTGACCCGATCGGGATTCGAACGAACTACCTTTCACTTATAGAGCGAGCAATCTACCAACGGATGTACCGAATATTGTATCATGTGAAGCAGGTAATGTTATTGAAATTTTTGTTCCTATTGCTATTATAAAACAGTAAAGGACCGGATAAAACTGCATGTATATAATGTTTATCTACAAATCTAATAGTATTGTTAAAGCTAAACGATTTGCAAAGCTGAGTCTTGACCATTTAACCGTTAAGGCTTAAAGAATTAAAAATTTAAACACATACCTTTGCAAAGTCCTGTAAAATCAGTATTCCATTTAGCGTTTTCATCACACATAAATGTAGTATTCGCATTTGTTTTTCGATAGCCACTGTTACATGTGTAATCACACGTTACCCCAGCTTGTCCAGTGCAGGTGCTATTTACATTTCCGTTCGTAATCCTTACTGTTTCCAGCTTACACAATATTGCTGCAATAAGAAAATCAAAATTATATCTAACAATGGTCACGCATTTCTATAGCTTGAAGTACGAGGATCAAAATGCAGCACATTACGTTTACTTGTAAAGAACCAGATGATTAATCAAAAACAAATATAGAAATATATTCCCGAAGCACAATCCAGAAGTAAAGTAAAAACTTTGGAACCGACAAGTTAGGTTAGACACGTGAACTTCCACCAGGGAAAAGAGGCGGGGTGCTCCGGAAGGGTAAGTACCTCCTATTTAGCTAGCTACACAAGCTATGATTAATTATTATTTAACTTTTTTAAATCATTCTGATTATTGTTTTTGTGAGGAATTCATATAGTGAATGACAGGCAAGTAAGATATATGGTGACTATCCTTGTTTATTTGTCTAATTTTCATTTTATCATTATCAATAGGCTTTATCTTTCACTCTAAATATACATTATAAATTAAAAGTTGAAAAAAGTTTTGAATAAATTCAAGTTAATATATATGACATGTTATTCTGAGACAGTGAAAAGATTGGATTCGATATCAGGCTTAACAAACGCTTGGTCTTCGCGTGTTCTGACAACAGACAATACTTGACCCAGGAAACATATATTGTGCACATTTCAACATTTGGGAAATCAAGAATTGCATATCTGTATGCAGAGGGCTTCGAAATCCATAAATCACATAATTCCATTTATCTGCCGGGTGAACTTAGAATTTTTACAATGGATATAATACAATTGATGGTTTATCGCTAAATGTCATTGATCTCGGGAATTGAAAAGACATGATATTAAAACTGGAAACAAATAGTTCTTCATACCCACATCACATGAACCTATTTTCTAACACTTGTACAGAAGTCCTATAATGCAGCACAGAAAGTTAAACACAGAGCCAACGATAACTAGTCGAAGATCAGCTGTTGAGAGACAGAGGTATCGATAGGTAGTTGATGGGAGATAGATGGCAACTTCCAAAAAGATGCCAAAGTACACGGTTATTGGCGTTTGTAATAAGCTGTTTATTCGACATAATTTGCTATGTTTAAGTTAGTATTCAACTTTCAAGAGGTCTGTACCGTTTATGATACCAAGAGCGACAAAAAATAAAATAAAATAATATAAAACCACAGAGCTAACGATAAGGAGTCGAACATCAGCTGTTGAGTGACAAAGGTATAGATAGTGAGTTGAAGCGAGATAGATAGCAACTGCCACAAAGATGCAGAAGCAAACATTATCCAACGTTTGTGATTAGCTGTCTATTCGACACCAATTTGTTAGCTTAGTATTAAACTTTCGACAGGTCTTTACTGTTTACGATACCCGGAGCGACAAAACGACAGCATATAGCACAGCCCAACCTGGCCCAATGGCCACTCCTATAATTTTTATAAGGACCACCTGCTTATAAAGGCCAGTAGAATTGTATCCCTATTGTTGTTTATTCATATTATTTGAACCTGTATATAAAGGCCACCTGCTCATAAAGCTCACTTTTAGTGGTTCCCTAGGTTGGCCATTAGACAGGTTTGACTGTGTTCGTTATTTATATATACATATATCATACCTTCACACAGATTTGTTTCATTCCAAGACATATCTTTCAAACATTTAATTTTGTCTGTCGTCTGATTTTTCTTCGTAAAGTATTTATTACAACTGTAACTGCACACAGCACCAGAATTATAGTACAATTATTTTCTATCATCCCGTTCCTTACAATGGATTTACATACTGAAAGAAATATGAATTGGTTAACATAAATTTAAAAAAAAATTGTTTCAAGATTTTGGTCTAAGCACTACTGATATGGAATTGTATTCCGAAATTGTCGTTAAGTGCAGCAAAATTAAAACTGGTATGATATGTAATTAATATAGATATGCGTTCAGTGATTTTCTCACACATTTGTAGAATTATAAGCACATGGTATTATTTGATGATTACTTTTTTATTTTTGTTTCTAGCAATGGTTCGTGTATGTTTAGTGTTTTTACACTGTGTGTAAAATGTATGGTCTCGAGGTTACAATATTTTTTATTTACATTATAGGCTTTGGTTCAAATTCATCAATCCCTTTATCTTAATTTTTTCTTCAGTTATCATTTATATTCAACCTACTTGTATTTTATTATTGCCAAACAATCTCTATTATTATTGTATACATCAAAGAGCAGTCAAAGCCGTTCCCTGTTTCAATCTCTCTTATTTAACCATAGAAACGCTTATCCATGTTTAAATTAAACTTCAAAAACTGGTAAATGAAGTGCAATGTCCACCAAGAAAATAAGGCTATGTGCTTCAAAAGGGCTTAAGCTTAACACTTTTATAAGTAAAACATATAAGCCAAGATGAAATATCACAAAACTTGGTGATATTGAAAATGGCATAAGTTATAAAACTCCTGACAAAGAAGTGAGGATAGATGTCCTTCAAGTGCTACGCAAAGCATAAAACTTTTAACAGTGAAACCTTTTAACCAAGATGCCTCATCTCATAAAATTAATGATATCGAATGCGAACCTTGACTTATATATCGCTAACAAAATGATAGTACCTGAAAATACTAAACACGGACCTGTATATCTTAAGTGTAAATTTAAATTTCATTACCATTTGTACACGTTCTATTATCATCTCTAAGACCAACTTTTTCTTCACATGCGCAGACTTTGGTATTATTTGGTTTTAGTAGACAAAATGCACTACAACCGCCATTGTTGTTTCCACATGCTTCATTGGCTGAAAAATAAACAAAAACAAACATACTAATCCATGTGCAAATTACAATCCAGAAGCAAAGTAAACACTTTGGAACTGACAAGTTAGGTTAAACACGTGAACTTCCACCAGGGAAGTGAGGCCGGGTGCTCCGGAAGGGTAAGCACCTCCTGTTTAGCTAACTACACCCGCCACGTGTGTAATCAAAATTGTGTGACAGGAACATTGTTATTATTATTATTCTGCTTATTATTATTGCTCATAATAGAATACAGAATTTGGTTGAACATTATTTAGCAAGGGAAAGTATAAAAAGTTTAAAAATTAATAATTTGACATAAAAGTTTATTTCTTTATTTCTTTAAAAATGAATAACGTTTCGTAAAATTGTCTTAAGTTCATGAATACAAACATCACAAAATTACGAAAGTTATATCACATAAATCAATCAGTCAATCAATCAATCAATCAATCAATCAATCAAACTTATTACGATCCAAATACTAATACCTACCAGTATACCAGTCTTATCTCAAACCACATACAGGTGAATCATGGGTAGAATATGTGTGAAAAACAAATGAGTTATTTCCCATAGACTAGAAATGATCTGAAACCGACACTGTAGTGATGAAGCTTACTTTAGATAGAAATGGTTATAGAGTTGAGAGTTTAGTAATGGCGCCAAACGTCCTGGTAAACAATTTCCACTCATATCAAGACGTCGCCTGCTATAGGCGAAGGTCAATTTTGACTGTGCGTTGCGCTGATGGCATTATACAGAAAGGTTCTTTATCGTGCCAGGCCTACCAGGACACGGGACCTCGTTAGTTTTACGTTCCCACTGTTTATTTCGTAATGCCGAGTGCTTGTAGAAAGAACTGTCACTTCTCACTTTCGAACCACGACCTCGAACTTACGGAGCAAGCACTGTATCAATAATTGTAATAGAAATAGATACCTTCATTGTATCATGTAGGAGTCAAGGTTATTTAAGGAACCAAGAGAAACTGATCTCTTATCTTAACTCCCAGCACCTGAAACCAAACAGACAGGCAGAAATATGGTTGGCATATATATGTTAAAACCCTGTTATGTTGATATTAAAACTTACTCGGTTGCTTGTCAGCTGGAAATATTTGTAAATTATCCAGTCGTCCAAGATCTGGAATATCCGACATCCAATCAACCACAGCAGCTGAATCCTTATTCAACTTTGTGATTTTCCTAAATGTACAAAAATATTATAGGGTTATTGAAGTGATATTGTGAAATATTGTCCCGAGTTGACTCGGACTCGACATTTGCACGAGTTTGCGAGTGCAAATGTCCCAAATGCAAATGTCGAGCCAACTCGGGACAATATTTCACAATATCAGTTCAATAACCCTTTTATTATATAGCAAAATAAATTTCGTTTACTTCCGTCAAGTATTTCATGTAAAATACCATTTTGTTGTACAATACATAAATATTACGTTAGTTCTTGTAAATGAATATAGGAACTAGTTCAATATGACAAACAACACAGCGATGACGTCGATAACAATCGCATGACGTCATAAACGACAGGGTCATGTGACAAAGCGTGCAATATGAAAAAATTAAATCGGGAAACATCGGACTGGAACAAAGTTAGCGTGCAAATATCGGTATATATTGCACGCTAACAACTCGGGATTTAATGTTAAATTTCTATGCGAAGCATATATTGCTATACAGTACCGACCAGTCACAACATAACATCCAAGTTAACTTATAAAGCAGAGATTATGACTGCTATAAGTTAACTTAGGAGCAGAGATATGACTGGTTAAAACTGTCCTGGCGACAGCTTCAGAAAGCAGAGATTGTCCTGGAAAATGTCCTGATGACAATGTCCAGGACAGTTCTCGTTCTTGTTCTTATTCCATGACCAGGACTGCGCATGCTCATTTGAAACTAAATTCTGTTCTAAATATTGTCCTAGAATTGGTCCTGCTGACCATTTTTGTCACGAGGACCGCGCATGCTTAGTACAGTTCTATAAACTGTTCTAAATTCTGTTCTGGACTTAACTTCACGACTGCTTTTGTCGCCAGGACCGCGCATGCTCTGTTGATTTGCTCTAAAAACTGTTCTAAATCCTGTCCTGGACTTCGTCCTACGACTGCTTTTGTCGCCAGGACCGCGCATGCATGTATTTCACACCTGTGCGATTTATCGATATAGACCACTGAATGTGTTTGTAAATAGCAACAGAAAATGCCTCCCTTGAAAGTGAACAGATTATCGTTATACATTAGGGAATGAATCGTAATGCTGAGAAGAAGTGGGAAAACTGTTGTGGACACTAGACAGGAACTTATAAATTCAGAAGAAATTCAAATTACAAGACAAGCCATTAGTTCATTTCTGGAGAGATACAGACAGACTGGTTCGTTGTCAGATGTTCCGAAAGAAAAAAACAGACCCAGCCGTTTAAATGATGAACATATGAATTTTATTGATATGTCTATTACTATTCTAAATCATAAAGTCAGCGGGACTGGAACTCGTGACCCTTAGGTTCCCAGACTATACATTCTTATCTGACTCTTCATCCTTATCCATTAGGCCACGGAGGAGATGATTCAACGTTTTATAATTTATATATATAAGTAGCTATAAGGATATGTGATCACGTGACCAGCTCTAAAACTTTCATATTTTAGATAATAATTTAAAAATATATGTATATATGTCATTTGACTCCATTTGTTAAATATCTTATTTAAAATAATAATAATAATAATTATTATTATTATTATTATTATTATTATTATTATTATTATCTGTTACAAATAGAAAGGAGACACTATCTTAAATCCATTTCATTTTTTTTAAATTTATTTATTTATCTATTCATTAATTTATTAATCACTTAAGTTTTTCAATATGAAGATGTAATATTCTGGGATTTTTAATCTTAAATTAATAAGTCATTAATTAAAGGACGGTATCTGAGAGCTTTATTTGACTTTATTTGTTGAATGTGCGTGTTCTGTGAATGACTAATTGTAAAATGTAACTTACGTTAAAGAAAACTAAAAAAATATTACACAAGTGATGGTAATGAGAGAGAGAGAAATTACTGTTTACAATGAGAATCTGCATACCTTATCAACATATAAGGTAACTGGTTGATAACAGAAGCAAATTCCAACCAATTGAACCAGACGGTAGTATATTCTACGTGGAAAATGTACCTGCATGGTGTTAACCTCATTAACAGATTAATTACCTATAACCAGTACTCACACCAGTTTTTTTTTAAATTCATACTTCTATAATTTCATGTGATTGAGATTAATAATTATGTAAATAAATAAATAAATAAATAAATAAATAAATAAATAAATAAATAAATAAATATAAATAAATTCATTCATTCATTCATTCATTCATTCTAAACTTTGACGTTGAACCGGCGACATTTAACGATGATTGACTCTCTTGTTTCAAAATATTTTTAAATTTCTATTATTGTTTCTTTTTTATTAAATACGAAATAAATTCAAATGATTATTTATTTGGCGTCAGATGAGCAATATGTCCTACACAAAAAAATGAATACAGGGAAAATAGTATAAAAAGTGCCGCATCAAATTTGAAATGAAAGACAAGAATTGTTTTTTTTCTGCATGTATAATGGATAATTTATGTGATGAGAGAGAGAGAGAGAGAGAGAGAGAGAGAGTAGCTTAAATTTCTTAAATAAATGGTAGTATATGCTCTTCTGCTTCCGAAAATACCTTTTGTCGAAAATTGTTTGTGGATTAACACAGAAATTTCATATGGCTACAATGAAAATACATTCTTGCACTTGGTCTCAACTTCACCCATTACTTGTTAGAGAAAACTTTGTAGCAAATCGCATCAAAAGATGGTTCAGCTCAACACGGTTTGAAGTTTTTATTACAAACTGCCTTCAAAAAAAACCTGTGACAACCCAATTTGAAAAAATTACGCATTTGAAAAAAATTCTTTTTAACCATAAAACATCTTTGATTTCATCCATTTTTTCGAGGAGGGACCGATAATAACCAATAGGAATAAACGTGCACCAGGCAGTTTGATAGACAGTACACTAAAAACAGCAGAACAAAAAAAAAAAAAAAAAAAAAACAATGGACTTGGACATTTTGTTTTAGTTGTCGGCTTGTCAACTTGTCGATTTGTTGACCTTTTGAATTGCCATCTTGTTGACCTGTCTACTTGCCTATTTGTCAATCTGGAGAGAGAGAGAGAGAGAGAGAGAGGAGAGAGAGAGAGAGTTTGTGTGTGTGTGTGCATTTAACTAAGAATGTCTACGATAAATATTTTTGCGATATGCAAAAATTTAATAGACCGGCAGGTATAATGATATACAGACAACCTGATATTTCAACTCCAACAAAAAATGCACTTTGTGTGATTTATTTCTTCGGTTTAAGATAATTGTTATTATCATTTCGATCCCGGGACGGTTCTGACTAAGAGATGAGTAATGACTGTACTTTTTTCAAAGCCGACATTTAGAAATGAAAGACACGGGTCTTAAGGACGAGACCTCAAAAATCAAGTTCCCGTGTCAAGGCAATTCTGCGTCTTTCCCATGAACCTGGTGACTTAACGATGTAATTAAAATATTCTTGACTGGGACTTTTTACCTATTTAATCAATCGATCAATCATACAGAGATAGCAGTAAAGTCGTCATATACCATTTCAATATTTTCATAATTAAAAAAAGTTTACGACACTGTAAACCCAACCCTCTCTTTCTCTCTCTCTCTCTCTCTCTCTCTCTCTCGCTCTCGCTCTCTCTCTCTCAGACCTGGCGATATTCTAAGATGTGACTTGATAATTTGATAATAAAGTTTATGACACTGTAATGTTGCATTCTTATTCAGATTTTTATTTGATTTTATTCTTAATTATTTTTGTAATTTTACATATATAGACTATTTCCAACTACATAAAATATTTGCCGAAAATGATTTTCTTTTTTCGACCAGTGACATATAATAGTGTATAATTAAATAAATAAATAATTAAATAAATATTTTTGAAAATTTGCAGTCCGACAAGAGCCAAGATTTCCACAATGTATTTCAAAGGCAATTTTTCCCGATCATTAAAATGCATCTTTGATTGAATATGTGAACAAGATTTATTTATTTATTTATTTATTTATTTATTTATTTATTTATTTATTTATTTATTTATTTATATTTGACACTAATAAATAATTGGTAAGATGATGAATAAATGTTTGAAAATTTAATAACCGGTGGTAAAATTTATTATAGTTATTTTTTAAAATAATAGAATTCTGTCATGCGCCCGTTGTCCGTTATCAGTCTATTCATACTCCCGTATACATAATATTTTCTTTTCACAATCAGTTCTAAATCCAAGACAACATCAAACGATTGGAGTAGTATATTTCCAGGTGTCATGAAATCCTGCCATCTGAACACCTGTCAATCAATTTTGTTAATTGTAAGAACACTTCCTGTTGATTAAATGTACGGGTCTCTATCTAAGGAATGTCTAATTAACAAACTTTTTATGAAGGTGGACTATTAAAATAATAATAATTATCCCAGAACCTGTTGACCAGCTATATTTAACGTAATAATCTGTAGTAAATGTCGCTGATAATAACAATCAATAATTCTTAACCCAGAAAAGTTATTTCGTTACCGAGGAACTTCCGATGACTGACAGGTTTAATAATATTAGTAATGATGATAATAATAATAATAATAATCAGCTTCTGTTTTTCGCCGGAAAAAAATATTTATTGTGATTCTGATATGCAAGAAAAATTAAATAAATAAATGAAGAAATAAAATCAATACATGAAAATAAAATCAATACATGAAAATAAATAAATAATAAATAAATAATAAATAAATAAATAAATAAATAATGGATAAAATAAATAATAAATAAATAAATAAATAATAAATAAATAATAAATAGGAACATAAACAAACTAGTAAATTTATTTATTTATAATATTTTTATTGTTATGAAATGCATATTTAGGAAATAGACTATTTCCAGGTGTACAGGTCTCGGGTAAAATTTGGCGATTTTAAAATATATGCTAAACGAGACTATACTTTTTTTAAATGTATGGCTAAGTGAGACTAAACCATAAAAATGAAAATATACAGTTACCTGTATAAAATATTTTCATGCATAAAGATGGTTTAAAGGTGGCATAAAGGACTTTGGACATTATGCATCTTTACGCTTGCATAAAGATGGCATAAAAACCATCTTTATGCCATCTTTATGCAAAGCTTAAAGATGTGATTTCATCCTGTGAATAGTCTTGGGTACCTGAAAAGACCAACCTATTCGACTGCGTGACGTTCATTTATATCAGGATGTCACCAGCAATAAGTAGCAATAGTAGCAGAAATGTTGACCTTTGCCGTGCGCCCAGGACAATGTGCAGCGAGGGTTCTTTAGCGTACCGCGCTTATACCGTGGCACGGGGCATCGGGTTTTAAGGTCTCATCCGAAGGCCCATTGACTTTCATTTCTAATTGCCGAGTGCTTGTTGAAAAAAATCACTACTATTTCAAATATTGACCAAACCCGGCCGGGGCTCGACCTTACAGGGTGAGCAATCTGCCAACTGAGCTACCGTAGTGGTTGCCCCATACCGAGTTACCGTACATATGAAACAGTTAATCCTGAATCATACACCCTCTTGGTACCACTCACCTGGGCAAGTGACTGACTTACCACCTGTTTCCACCGGCAACCACAGTGTTTCGGCTGATGGCTGGTGAAAAATCAATTTAACGGCGATGAATATTGCATAATGTATGAAAAATATTTATTTCAAAAAATGGAATTATCATAATATCACACGTTTCATCATGCATCCATTTCTCTTGAATCATGTCTTCCAAGCACAAAACCTCGGCCATACTAAAAGTATTTTGTTAAGTGCAAAAAGGTCGAATTGATCTGTCAACCCTTCGAACCTCTGATATATTGCGGGGGATGACCATTGAGATGGCCTCGCCTGCATATATATAGGGAAATTTAGATAATTATCAAAGGGTGCTCATATAGTTACTTCTTTATACTAGCCTTTGAAGTATGCTCGATGCTATGCACAATGGTCGTCCACCCCAATACACCAAAAGCCCCATCTATTATTACCGTAGGGGTGAGGGACTAATTTGACCTTTTTGCACTCAAGATACTTTTGTATCAGTCACAGACACACGTATACGGGTCTTGAGTATCTTGTCCAGCTTTATTATTTCGTTCGGTTTGAGGAATGGGCGTTACTTTATCAAAGATTTAAATTTAAAAAAAAACAATAAAAATTTGAGACATTTGAATACCCCGAATACATAGGCTATTAACGAAATTGCCAGGAAATGTGCATCTAAAATAGAAGACAACAGTTTTTAGCTGACAAACTTGTACTTGGCAACAACCAATGCAATCAAGAACACAAAACAAAAGAGAGAACAAGTAAACAAGACACAACAATAATAAATAATGGGGCCACTGATTATAAAACTACCCGACTTTCGGCGGACACAGGACTGTTTGACATAATGGTTCCCCTGGTGTGGTTACAGTACTGCTTGAAGGCCCAAAAACCATCACTTATTTCACAACCAGTGGCCCATAAATACGACTGGGACACACAATCTATCAACATTCGGGGCTAATTCAAATATCTTAATGTTCTACTCTTTTTGATGAAGCGACTTCTGGTATATAAAAATTGTATTACAACAATATTTGAGCCAGTGTTGGACCTAATAATGGCTTTTTTAGATTGACATAACTTACACCATCCCTATATGGATGAACCCAATGTTCAACAAAGTTAAACATTTGCAATTTATGGAAATTGATAAGATATTCGGGTAACCTAGAATAGCCAATTTAATATCTAGTGATGTATTTCAGGCCCGAAAGAGATGGGGGGGGCAAGGGGGCCGCCCCTCTTTTTTGACCGATTTTTTATAAAGTCTGTATGATAGTCCTGAGAACATAATGTTGGGTAATAAAGATGTCCATGAGCGCGGTGCCTTCGGCGCCAATGAGTACGATACAATAGGTTTGTCTAAACCAATATAAAAAAATAAAGCACGCAATAATTAAGCCTAATTTTTAATCTTTCACACATCACTCATTATGTCACACTGTGCAAAATATTGTCAAAACAACGAATTTCAATGGTGCAAATTAACAAGCACTTGCCAATTCGAAAATAGTTTGTAACTTATTGAATGTACATGTAGCTGAATTACTAAATGATATATTTTTATTCTCAGAATTCAGGAAATTGCGTATTCTGACTTCAATTCATGCCCCGGACCCCTAGCGTGTGTGCGCTCCAGCACACAAAATAATTTCAAAATCTGGTGCAATTTGAAAATACACATGCCGATAAATTCTAAAAATAGTTTTGGTTTCATTAAGCGTGTCTTTCTTGAGTGAATATGTTATCAACAATTTTTGAAGTACTGAATACATTTTTTTTAATTCTCGGGATTCAGGAAATTGCATATTTTGACTTCAATTTATAAAATTGTCCAGGGGGAGCGTGCCCCGGACCCTTCCTAGCGTGTGTGTGCATGCGGCGCACATTCAATTCACCCTTTGATTTGCCTCCCCCCTTTCAAATGGGCTGCTACGGGCCTGAATCCGAATCTCCTGAGCTATGGCCAGTAGTATCAGTCTCAGCAAATCAAACTTATCGCTATAAATGATTGAAACGGAATCGTTATCTAATATTTCAACATAACTTCATGTATCCACACGACAGGGGTGTGTGATGAAAAGTACTCGAAGTCGTACTAATCCCGACCGAGACTTTTTGAAACATGTACATAGCAAAAACAACACATAATCGATGGACATCTGGGATTATTCTAGACGAATTTCTCTCAACTGTTTAATGTACCCGTACACGGTTTGATAAAAACGTTATCTTAGCAACTTCATTCAAGTAAACAAGTAGACTGGAAACTCCTCTCAAAAGGAGAAAAAATAAAATAATAATATTAATAAACAAGACAATTAAAGTGTCTTTAATCAAATAACGATTATTTTAGATGGATTAAGTATCGATAAGAAATCTCTAAATAAACAAAACCGTATTTCATGTCGATAATAAAAAATGTAAAAAATGAATAATGAGCTTCGATTCAGAACTAATTTTAACTTTTTAATGTCCAAACACCTGTTCAGTGATTGTAAGATTAAAAACATTTTCGTTATCGTAATCTGTGTAAACCCCCCCTCTCTCTCTCTCTCTCTCTCTCTCTCTCTCTCTCTCTCTCTCTCTCTCTCTCTCTCTCTCTCTCTCATACACAGAAGTCCATTGCAGTATCATGTCTCTCTGCAAAATTAATAAAATTTTATTTCTTGGTCGATTTTCTCCAAATGAACGCCATACTATTTGGAATTCATACATTAGAAATAATTTTGTCATTGATATATTTAAACGAAAATTAATAATAAATTTAGTTCACCTCACTCATCTTGTTTATTTAAACTTCCTAACTAATAAACCGTGGCCGTGACCATTTCACGGATCAGGACTGACACTTTCAATAATCCAATTATCGCAATTAACTTCTAACCTGATATTTTTTTTCAACGATTGTTATCGTGGTTATAAAGATTTTCTAGTGATATCTGAATAACATAAACACACGTCCTTGGCATATTAGTAGTTTATACATTTGTATTGATAATAAATAAATAAATAATAAATAAATAAATAAATAATAAATAAATAAATAAATAATAATAAATTACAAAACATTAACATGTTGTCATAACATAAATATGTGATAATACAGGATCACGCAGTACGATAAACTATTTCTGTCGTGTTGAACGTTAACCACGCATGCGCTAAAGCAGAGATTTTTCCAGGACAGAATTTAGAAAAGTAGCAGAGATTTTCCTAGGACAGGACAGGATTTAGAAAAAAGCAGAGATTTTCCTAGGACAGGACAGGATTTAGAAAAAAACAGAGATTTAGATAGAACAGAATTCAGAAAAATAGCAGAGATTTTCCCACGACAAAACTTAGAAAATTCTTGTCCCGAAAAGCAGAGATTTTTCTAGAACATAAATTTGACTGCTTTTGGCCAAAAGCAGAGATTTGAACGTGACATCTCTGGTCATAAGAACAGAGAATATGACTGGTCAGGCAGAGATTAGAAAACTGATTTCGTCCTAGAAAGCAGTCGTAGAACATGTTTAAGTTAACTTATAGCTGTTCAAATCTCTGGTCAATTGTCCTGGAACAGAGATCCTGACCAGAGATTCTGACTGCTTCAAGTTAACTTAATGTTATGTTGTGACTGGTCGGTACTGTATAATAAATATATATATAACAAATTAGTTACATTTGTTTGTATATAGGCTAATGTGTACGGCTTGTTTTCTTTAGGGAATGTATACATTTAAAAAATTTGACCATATGTGGAACTAACTTAAATACTATATTAAAATCATGCGGAAACATTAAAATTCAATTTCTTTACACTAACCGTTGGTTCCATGAGATGTAGAACACATATGCCCCCTGTACGACGACATCTGATGGATGTGGATTACTGCTGTCTGTGTAAAACACTTCATAATCACCTCCTTCCAAATTCACTCTTTTTATTTGATTTGCTACCAAGTCTGCCCAGTATAAATGTTCTGTAAAATCAAAAAAGATAAACATAAGCTTATTTTTTTTAAACACATGTTAAACTAAATGCCAAATGTGGATTGACAGAAGAAACTAGATTGATTGTGGTTTTGTGTTCCAGTCAAAAATATTTCACTTATATCGAGACGATGTCAGTTATAGGTGAATTGACGGAAAGTTTGACCTTTGCAGTGTACATAGGGGAAATTGGAAGGTAGTATTCGTTGACGTACCATGCCTGTCTTAGTACAGTCAAACCTGTCTATAAAGGCCACCCGAGGGAACTTATAAAAGTGGCCTTTATGGACAGGTGGTCTTTATATACAGGTTCAAATAATATGAATAAAGAACATTTGGGATACAATTGTACTAGCCTATATAAGCAGGTGGCCTTTATATAGAGGTGGTCTTTAAGGCAGGTTGGACTGTATAGGGTATTGTTTTAAGGTCTCATCCGAAGGTTTTTTCGTCTCTGAAATCTGAGAGCTTGACTAAAAAACAGTTACTACCTATTTTCAAGTCTTGGTCAGACCCGGTGTGGATTCGAACTCACCATCTCTCATATAAGGAGGGAGCAATTTGCAAACTGAATTTCAGTAGGGGTAATAGAAAAATCCAGAGTATCTAGAGAAATACAAAATTAATAAACTCAATTTGAATATTGAAGGTTGTTAATTCTATGTAGCTGGAAGACACCGAAATGTCTGGATAAAACCAAACATTGTAGACAATGAAATTGATCCCAGTTGAGTTCAAAGTGAGGTAGTGAAACACAGTTACGCGTTAGACCACTTGGTGACCGCTTTCGTCGTTTGGTCGTTGTGGCGTTTTTGGGTTGTTATCATTGATGTACAAATTATATAAATTAGTTTTCTGTATATAATATGATATGAGAATATTATCTTTTCAAAACATTAAAATGTTTCAGTCAATTCAATGTATAAATTATCTTACCTACACGTCATAAGCGTAATTAAATCAGTGTGTTGTGTGTGTGTGCGTGTGTGTGTGCTAGAGAGATTTTTAGTCTTGCCTTTTGAGAGACGTAATTCGAACACAATCATAAAAATAAAACACTTCATATTGACAGTTTAAAGTCCTGAATAAGCTTTAAATAAAAATATTATGTTATAGATGTCAAATTTTCCAGATTTTAGTTAAGGTAAATCTTAGTTAATAAATGACTGTTAATCTGTGGTCAGTTGTTCGAAGCCTGATTAGTTTAATCAATTGATTAGTTAAAATTTGAATTTTGCATAATTCCTGATACATTGTGAACTTAAAGTTAAAATGTCGAAAATGAATAAAAATTCCATCAAACTAAACCACATTGAAATAAAAATACCAATTCGATAGTGATATTTTTATTTTTATTCATGTTTTAATTTTCAGCTGATCATTAATTAAGTTAATCAAGCTTCAACAACTGGGTCCTGGAGTCTGGATTTATTATCTTAATCTTACCATTTGAATAGTCTATAGATAATCCTATCGGTGTCCTTACATTTGTACCAGTTACAAGTAGTTTTGGGTTTTGGCCATCCATGTCAGACCTTCCAATATAATCTTCGACTGCACCAACATCACTCCAAAATAACAAGCTATTAAATAATATAGAATAAAAAACAAACATACCGATCCATGTCAAAATCACAATAAAAAAACAATGTACTTAGTAACAAGAGCCCCATGGGCCTGATAAGCTCGCCTGATAAATAATGGCTAGCTGATAGATTTCAAGACAACATAAATAATGAAACCCAATGACTTTTTTCTTAACATCAAAATGATGTTGTATCAATACCTACAACATTCTAATATACATGCCTATACAAAAAGTTTATAGTTTTCGAGATAATTAACCATTTCACTATTGTTTCGCATCTGTGACCTTGACCTTTGAACCCATGACCTTAATCTATATAACAAAATGATCTGAACATCAATACCTACAACATTCTAATATACATGTCTAGACAAAAAGTGAAAAGTTTTCAAGATAATTAACTAATTCAGTATTTTTTGGCATCTGTGACCGTAATATTTGAACCCATGATCTTTATCTATACATCAAAATTATCAGTACACCAATGCCTACAATATTATTATATACATGCCTACATGTATACAAAAAGTTTATAGTTTTCAAGATAATTAACCATTACGGTATTGTTTTGCATCTGTGACCTTGACCCTTGAACCCATGACCATTTTCTATACATCAAAATGACCGCTGTATCAATACCTACAACATTCTAAAATACATGCCTATACAGAAAGTTTATAGTTTTCAAGATAATTAATCATTTCGGTATTGTTGCGCATCTGTGACCTTGACCTTTAAACCCATGACCTTTTCCTATACATTAAAATGATCGTTGTATCAATACCTACAACATTCTAATATACATGCCTTTACAAAAAGTTTATTGTTTTCAAGATAACTAACAATGTCGGTATTGTTTCGCATCTTTGACCTTGACCTTTGAACCCTTGAAAAGTTTAAAAAAGTTTATAGTTTTCGAGATAATTAACCATTTTGGTATTGTTTTGCATCTGTGACCTTGACCTAGAACCCATGACCTTTTTTCTATACATCAAAATGACCGTTGTATCAATACCTACAATATCTAATATACATGCCTATACAAAATGTTTATAGTTTTCCAGATAATAATTAACCATTTCGGTATTGTTTTGCATCTGTGACCTTGACCTTTGAACCCATGACCTTTCTCTATACATCAAAATATTCAAACATCAAATAAAGTAAGAATCGAATTCCAGGTTCAGCTTTCATCCGACATAAAAGCAAAATATTGTAGAGTCTCTTTTTTCCCTCCAAAAAATAAAATAACAATCATAAATCTTTAAACCATGAGAAATACCCAAATAAAAACTCTTTCATCACTTCACTGGACCTCTTTGCCACGTACATTGAGAAGTTATTTTTGGGTTCAACTTACCCTTTTTTGGGATGGATTGCGATACCCCTTGGTTCATGCAATCCCTTGAGTATCTGCTTATTTTTTGGTTGATCAGGGTCAAGATCGAATCGTAGAACACCGATGTAGCTTATGTTACGGTAACTACTGTATCTTCTTACCGCTGTGTAGTAGAGGTAACCTGATAGTTCGTCCATAGCCATTTTGTCAGGATACCAAAAGTCTACAAATATATTAACATGTCATGATGGTCGCTCAGAATATCTATGCAACTACTGGTCGCTGGATATTTGAGCGAAAGCATAGGACAAATGAGCGAAAATAAAGCGACGAAGTAATGGACATTTGAGCGACAGAATTTTAACCAATTTGATCAAAATTGCAAATATATGGTAAACATTTGAGCGACCTTTTTCTTAATCCGAGTGAAGTTCCCTGATCATTGTGGGAATGTCACGGGAAGTTAGATTTTGAGCAGGATAAAGTTTTTGAAAAGCTATGCAATCAATTAAACGGCTAGGTCCTCATTTCATAAGACTGTTAACACTTGGTAAATACAGGATATATCTTAAAATAAATTCGTATTATATCTTTGTAGTCAGATATAAAAATCCCAGGGTACTCGTAAAGCTGTAGCGAAACTACAGCTTGTCTTACAGGTCACCTCTATATAAGGACCACCTGCTAATAAAGGCCAGTAGAATTGTACCCAATTGCTCTTTAATCATATTATTTGGACCTGTATAAAAAGGCTATCTTTCCATAGCGTCATGTGCTGGTTTTTAATTTTGATTAAGTTGTATTATGCTGATTTTGAATGCAATATTTCAATAATGACAATAGAGGCCACTGTTACTAGTTCCCTTGGGTGGCCTTAATAGACAGGTTTGACCGTAACTTTTACTTTTACACTTTGAGTTTATATAACTAAAACCAGTTGTTCGAAGCATGATTAGTTTAATGAGTGATTAACACAAATAAAAAAATCAATTGAAATCTATATTACATCATGCAATTTATCTTTTTATACCAATGTGCTTTGGTTTGGTAAAATTCTATCATTTTTATTTAATTTTCAATTTTAATTCACAACAAATTTGAAATTATTCTGAACTCAAAATTCGGCTAATACAACTGCAGAAGAAACTGCAATAGTATTGATGCACCGAGAAGAATAATAATGTTTCTTTGCGCCGTTCAAAACAATATGACGTCACCAGCAGACAATTCTTTCATGCAAAAATAACAGACCTAATTGTTTTCATATAACTTACCTAATTTTATTACAGTTGTGACATTTATACTACCCGGTTTTGTCTTACGCATCCATTGACTTTGCAGCTCTGTCCAATACATATAACCAGTTGAATTGTCATATAGGACCCCAACAGGTGATTTCATTTCCGGTATGTCATGCGCCATGAGATCGTTCTCAGAAACAGATTTTGTATCTGTTGGCACTTGGTATATTACTTCATTGTTGTTGTCGACAAGCAATGCAAAATTGTTTGTGAGAATATCTGTAAAATATAAAACATGTTAAACTTTGGCCAAAGGTCAAGGTTGTGGACAGGTGATTGAAAAATTCTTTGTGAGAATATCTGTAAAATAAAAAAATTGTTAAACTTTGGCTTAAGGTCAAGGTAATGGTTGTGGACCAGGAATGCAAAATAATTTGTACGAAAATATCTGTCAAATATAAAATTGTTAAACTGTGGCTAAATGTCAAGGTGGTTGTGGACAGGTGATTGAAAAATTCTTTGTGAGAATATCTGTAAAATAAAAAAATTGTTAAACTTTGGCTTAAGGTCAAGGTAATGGTTGTGGACCAGGAATGCAAAATTATTTGTACGAAAATATCTGTCAAATATAAAATTGTTAAACTGCGGCTAAATGTCAAGGTCAATTTTGTGGACCAGGAATGCAAAACTATTTGTGAAAATATCTGCAAAATATGTTTATTGTGATATTTACCGCGATCTTTATGAAAATTAAAGCAAAATAAAATAAAGAAGTGATAAATGAATAAAATCATATAAACATACTAGTCAAGATTATATTACTTTCAAGGTTCCTTAAGCACCTTAAACTGTAATACCTTTGTAATGAACAGGTTTTGTTCCTCATGTTTTTATTTTTATGAACTGTATATATACATGGTATAATATCCTTGGTGTGTGTGTGTGTGTGTGTGTGTGTGTGTGTGTGTGTGTGGCATAGGAATACCGTATTTACACGTGAGCGGGTGTCTGTCTCTCTCTCTCTCTCTCTCTCTCTCTCTCTGTGTGTGGTTGGCATAGGAATACCGGATTTACACATGCGAGGGTGTCTCTGTGTGTGTTTGTGTAATACCAGATTTACATGTGTGTGTGTGTGTGTGTGTGTGTGTGTGTGTGTGATACCAAATTTTCACGTGTGTGTGTGTATGTGTGTGTGACACATACCAGATTTACAAGACTTCCCGTCAGGTGCAATTCTATAACCTATTTTACATCGACAGACTGGACCAGATTCTGATGGCAGACATATGTGTTCACATTGTCCATTATCTTCCTCACAGGGTCCTGTAATAATTATAAAAACATAAAAGGCTATACCAAAACAATTTTTAATTCTACTGGTTTCTATAAAACAATTAGAGAGAGAGAGAGAGAGAGAGAGAGAGAGAGAGAGAAGGGTGGTTAAAAATTAAAATTCATTTCATTTTACTGCAGGCGGATCTTAAGAACAATAATTTAATTTGGCTAAACAGGGGGTGCTTACTCCTCCGGAGCACCTGGCCTATCTTCATTATTGGAAGTTCACGTGTGTAATCTCACTTGTATGAGTTTTTACTTTGCTTCTGGATTGTGATGTGATTCGGGCAAGGATTTGTATGTTTGCTTTTGACTATGATGTAAAATAAAAGTTCTTGATATATCGATAATTACACAATAGATAGAAAATCTAATTAAAAACAACATTTTCATTGAATATCCTCACATATTTGACGTCCAATAATTTCGTGTTCCTGTTTCATTCTTTCTTAAACTTTGATTCTGAATGGTGGGTGTTAAGACTAGACGGGTATTTACTCTTCAGTAGCACCCGGTCTCAATTGACTGTTTAATGTTCACGTGTTTAACTAAGGTTACCATTTTTCTTTACCATGGATCGGGAATGTTTGTTTTTGATAATGAGATGCACTGTCAACATTATATTACGTCTTCCGGAGCACTCGGCCTCACTTCCATGGTGAAAGTCCACGTGTTTCACTTAATTTATTTGTTTTTATTAGCCGGCTTTTACATTTTTACTTTGCTGGGGGATTGTAATTTGGACATGAATCAGTATGTTTGTTTTTGATTTGAAATGAAGATATAATAGAAATTATGCAAACGTATTGGATAAAAACGTATTGTATCTTTTTAGCAAAATATGATTGAGAAGATACGGTTTTAAATCCCTGTTAGAGATGAATTAACAGCAATGTTTACCTTTGCAGTCCGCTCAGGACAATACACAGAAAAGGTTCTCATACTGTTCGAACCCTAATCTGCCATATACATAGCGAGCACTCTACCAGCTGAGCCGCCGTAGCGGTGTACATATAAACACAAAATGTACATGCAATTAACTTATTGCATTGTCTTAAACTCAACAGTTTATACCGTAAACGTATTTATTTTCGTGGTGTACTAATTTTTGCTTATTTCGCGGTCAGTTTTGTGCCAAAAGTAATATAAAGCGAAATTATGTTATACTTATGTGTTATAGAGCATATTTCAAAAGCGCAAAATATCAAATGCGTGGATATTTCTAAATATCCAATACCGCAAAAATAAATACAAGCGAAATTAAATATTTTTACAGTACTCTGAGAAAACTTATCAAATACATATCAGTCATAATCATTGTTAATTTTACAGCACTAAATAGTCCTTTCGGAATATAAATTTATTCCTCATCAGTATTGCTTAAACCAACTCGAAATTGTTAAGAGGGTTGAAAAAATATATCAAATTACACTCCGGTAAATAAAAAGTCGTACCTCTCTCCTTTCTTTGTATTCGACTGTCAAACACACATAGTCCCGTCACGTTACCATGTGCTTTCAAATCTATTCTTACGTGTGGATTACTGCTATCCAAAAACGTAGCTCTGATTTCATTCCGTCCTACTCTCCATATAAAATAGTCCTATAAACACAAAACTCACGCAAATAGACAGTAATTATAATAGAAACCATATACTGTAAAATCGTTTATTTTCGTTGAGACAGAAGTTCGTGGTTTCCCAAACAAATAGTATTTTGTGGGTTAGTGAATTCGTGGTTTTGGGTCAACAACGAAAGGTAATTTTGAGTTTTTTTTATACCATTTGTCGAAATGTTATTTCGTAGATAAGAGTGTCGACCAAGAAAACGACGAAAATTGTGATACCACGGAAATAAATGCGTTAATGACAAAGGTCAAACACTACTACAAAACATGTACACTGCACGTTAATAATCCATCAGTTTCAAGTATTTTCATTGGTCAAACATTTTCCTGTTATTTTTGTAGGAGGAAATTGGCTCTTATTGAACGCCAATAATAATAATAATAATAATAATAATAATAATAATAATAATAATAACTAGAGATTGTAACTGGGATACCAGTTACGTATGATTCCCCACCATCCATAAATAATTTATGGCATATATCTGGTGAAAAGACCCAATTGGTGTAAAATTTTGTTGCCAATTTCATTACTGTGTCGCCAAAAAGGATACTTTTTGACACATACAACATTTGACGTAATGCACTAGTCGAGTCGGGTACCTGCATGTGCAGGTAGTCTTACATCAAAGACCCTTCATATATAAATTACAAGATTGAATAAAACAATAAATGAACAAGAGATGTTGTTGTTTAGTTTTTAATCAACAGGTAAATTTTGTGATTTTCGCGTCACATGCGTTTTTAATGTTGTGTATATATTGCCTTGATGAACGGTTACATTCTAAAGGCAGTTGTGTTTGAAGTGCATTTGTACAGCGCCGACCTGGTAAACTAAAAAAATCCTACCTTGATTACTTTTTTAGATTTCTTTGAAAGTTAAAGTAGATTTAAATTAAAGTTTTCGGTTGAGAAAAATCGTACATTGGAAGGCCTTCTCGGCATTGAAAGTGACGTTTTCAATAAATTTCATTGAATAAGAAAAATCATAGAACCCCTCTCAGGCCTCTGATTCGGCGTCGCCGCGTGTTACAATGAATGAACACGTATGGGAGGGTTTGCGCTGGGCATCGCCAACGTCGCCAATTGCGATTTTTTTCTATAACTGGCTACAATTTTTCAAAGTTCACCGGTATCTTGGTCACCAGTAATTAACAGGTGATAACACATTGAAGCCAGTGACGGATCGGCGAGTGTCACTGAATAAACACAGTAATTAACGACTGGTCTTAAAGAATGAGTTGATTAAGATCGTTGTCTTAGGTGTAAATGTAAGACCTTCTAATTATGGACAGGTAGATCCAGGTAATATAGGAGCGTGTCGACATTGCATGAGGATATACCCAGGTGCCCTCTCGATGTCGCCAGAGAGTATAAACACCGATGGACTCGGGATTATTGTAAAATCCAAAATAAAATATAATAAAAGTTACCCTTTGCGACGTTTATTTAATTTTTTCTTTAAAAGTTTATTGATTAATAATCGTGATTCAATGCGCGATACAAATCGTATTTTAATTTCGCGACTTATATCGGTTATTCCTATATGTTTGAGGTTCATGATCATAACGATATATCTACTCGGTCAAAATATATGAATTTTTGTAACCCTAGTTACTACAATTTATAAGTCTTTTGTCTTAAAAAAATGCTTCTTTAATTAAGAAAACCTCAAAATATTTATATCATGCATTTAAATTGAGGGACGAAATATTATGTTTAATATAATCTACACTTTTTTGACAAATGTGTAACTTATTATACATGTAAAATGGGATTATTATACATATATATATATATACATTATTATTAGTATTGTTATTATTATAATTATTATATGTGATGCTCTCTTACCATATTGATTGTTTCTCTTTGTATTACATGTAATTTGTAACATATTTTGCCACCAGTTATGTAAAATATATTTGTGGCAAAAAACATTTGTATGCTTAATGCAATAAAGATTGAATTGAATTGATTAACAGAATACCCCGAAGCCATTTCGACACGCTTAACCTTCTTCGATCTATCAAGGCAAATTGTAAACACCATTCAGCTCAATGTGTAAGGTTTTAATAACAGGCGTGTGACGTGACAAGCTGTGATTTTAAAAATCGCCAAGTTTTTGATGGTCACTAACCGGATTAACTCATAGGTGAAAGCATTTGCTTGGTATGATTAAAGTGTCGTAACCAGCTTATGTCCATTTAGAATTAGTTTCCCCGGGTATTTAACTACGTATTCAATTAAGCAATGTACACCCACCCACCCACCTTCAAGATAACGAAAATGAACGAGTCTTGATTATCTACACAGGCAACAGATTATTGGTACCAAATTTCATCTAGATCCATCAAGCCGTTCCCGAGATATGCTACAGCATATGGTCCTGACGGAATAATAATAATAAAAATAATAATAAAAATAAAAATAATAATAAGGAGAAACAGAACGAAAACAATATGATTCCCCACCTTCGGTGGTGGGGAATCATAATAATAATAATATTGGTCGTCCACGATGTGATAGCAAAATATACAGCGAATCTATTGTAAACTTGTACAAATAAAGCGTGATTATACAAATACGCTACTCACATCTAAATGCGTTTTTTAAACCCATACGTGTTTATAAACAATCTGTCATCAGACCGTGGACAAAGTATAATAATAATAATAATAATAATAATAATAATAACGATGCTTATTATTTACTCTGTACTGTCTTGGCAAATTAAGATTTCCAAACTTCTCAAAATATCAAAAACTTGCAAGCAAACGCGGTTTTTAGGATTGGTAATTATGGATAGTCGCGCCATCATTTTTTCCGCCTTACCTTATATATAAGACACGTATTGGCTCCAGTTATTCTGATGTGTTGTTCAGCAACAGTACCATCAGTTTTTATTTCTGACTTGGTCCTTATCTAATTATTGACTCACCCTTGTAGGCGTGGCATTATTTTATGTTGACCTACCTTATATATAAGGAATGTATTGGCTCCATAAATTCCGATGTGTTGGTCAGCATCAGTACCATCGGTATTTACACTTCTGAATTAGTCCTTATCTAATTATTGACTCACCCGTGTAGGCGTGGCATTATTTTATGTTGACCTACCTTATATATAAGGAATGTATTGGCTCCATAAATTCTGATGTGTTGGTCAGCATCAGTACCATCGATATTTACACTTCTGAATTAGTCCTTATCTAATTATTGACTCGCCGTTGTAGGTGTGACAGTATTTTATGTTAACCTATCTTATATATAAGGAATGTATTGGCTCCATAAATTCCGATGTGTTGGTCAGCATCAGTACCATCGGTATTTACACTTCTGAATTAGTCCTTATCTAATTATTGACTCACCCTTGTAGGCGTGGCATTATTTTATTTCGACCTACCTTATATATAAGGAATGTATTGGCTCCAGTAGGTCTGATGTGTTGTTCAGCAACAGTACCATCGGTATTTACACTTCTGACTCGGTCGTTATCTAACCAGTACAACCTAAATATCATTAAGCAAATAATATTGTAAAGATAGTACATGCCTGTTGAATGTTTAACACTAGACGAACGGATGAGTGACGAACCGACGGATTATCTTTGACAATTGTTACCTATACAAGACCTTGACAATGTTTAGGAAATTTGGTCCTCTCTTACCCCAACCTACATAAAATCATTATATTTGTCACTACCAAAAAGAATTCGAACTGTTACGGCAGAAAATGGGTGCATAACGAAGTACTAAAACAATTTGTGGTAAGTAACTTTATTGTAATTTGAAAAAATTACCATTGGGTGTTTAAAATTAATTCTGGATTCACATATCACATCGGCCATTTTATGACTTTTAATTTGGCACATGAGTGTACCTCTCGGGAGCTTTTCGGTCAATACATATCCGTATCTAAGCCATTTTGTAGTAGAACATTGAATTATTTTTCTAAGCTCAGTTTTGGTTTTCATTTTAAAAATATTAAACTGTAGTAATCCGCTAGATTACAGTAACATACAATGCTGCATACAAATGTTCATACATTTAAAGTATCCGGCTAGGCAAGTCAAAACTTTTGATATTTTGATATATACATTTGATATTTCGAAACCTCGAACTGATACATTTCTTATAAAACTCAAATTACCCCGACTATTTATCTGACTTGTCCCTACTCTTCAGTGTTAAAATATCCACGGAGAGAGAGAGAGAGAGAGAGAGAGAGAGAGAGAGAGAGAGAGAGAATTGTTCTAAAACCACTGACCTGTGTCGCACTTCATCAAACACAAGTGCAATGGGACTTCCAATGGCGTTACTGCTGTTGACAACTTGATTAACATCAGTACCATTGAATGATCCTCTTAATATTGCCATAGATCCAGAACTGCTGTTACCAGAGATCCAATAAAGTTCACTGAAATGAATAAAAGTTTGTAAATATCTTGTTTTTTGATTAGCTAATTATGGCCAATTCAAACCTGTCTGTAGGAACGTGGTGATGTATCCATATACGCACAGTTCGTTGTTAATTACATATTGTACAATTTTTTAAAAATATTTTTCCGCACTAGACGGTCGTTTCGGAATATAGTTTCTCACCAGTATTGCTTGGACCAAAATTATGAAACCAAAATTTTTTTCAAGATGTTAAAATGATAACCAAAGGTCCAAAATATATTTATACCAAATTTTGCTACGAAAATATTTTTCAAATCTCAAGTCTCCACCATTCGAGGACTACATGTAGATGTTTCGAATGTTAAACACCATAAATCGACCTAATTTTTTTCGTTTATAGCAAAGACCGACGAGGTTAGTTTTTTGTATCATTTTTAAAAAATAAAAAATCAATCAAAATTATTCAAATGTTTTGTTTTAATTTGAATTTAATAAAATTAAATTTTAATCGTTGAATGATAAACAAAATAAACAAATAAATTAATTAATAAACAACTAACTAAATAAATAAATGAATAAATAAATGTTTTAAGAAATATTTTCAAACAGAAAGAGAGGTACACATTCTGATGAGAGTTACGTTGACTCCCTGATATCTTCAGAACTGGTGTTAGCGTACATGAAATGGTAGGAATGATATTACAAACTAACCTCGTTGGTCTTTGCTATAAACGAAAAATTTGAAGTCGACTAATAGTTATTTACATAATCTAGATTCTTTCACTTATATTGAAGCAGTTATAACTTCCTTAGCATTATTCCCTGAGGGGAAATCCTTTTTAAAAACGATATTATAAAACTTGCTCATAGTCAATATTTCGGCTTTAAAAAACCTTTTCCAAGACACTAGATAATTTAAATTGTATTATGTGAAAACATTATTATTTTTTCTAAAATGGAGATGAAAGTGGATGAAAAGACGTAATACAATTTAAATTATCTAGTGTCTTGAAAAGGGCTTTTTAAAGTCGAAATATTGACTATGAGCCAGTTTTATAATATCGTTTTTGAAGCAGTTAGTTCTGGAAAATTAGAGACAACCAGAGTGCTATGTGAAAACCATTGACCATAGGCAAAAATTGATCAAACCTTATCACACTAGGATTTGTCCGGGTAGCCACAAGCTCACAAAAAATACCCCCCCCCCCCGCTCCCCCACATAAAAAAAATACATCAGATCAAATTTAAAAATAGGAGGTGCACATCTACACTATATCACAAAGATTGTGTGAAAGTTTCATGAAAATCCATTGAAGGGTTTAGGAGGAGTTGCGAATAAGTGATAGGTACCCTAAGGTGTAACTGAAGGACGGATGGTCACACGGACGGACACCCCTATCACTATATATCCCCCAATTTTTAAGCGGGGGTATAAAAACAAACATACTAATCCATGTCCAAATAACAATCCAAAACAAAACAAAACTTTGAAACTGACAATTTAAGTTAAAAACATAAACTTCCATCAGAGAAGTGAGGCTGGGTGTTCTGGAAAGTTGAGTAGCTCCTGTTTAGCTAACTACACTCGCAACGTGTGATCAAAATTCAGAATGAAAGAACAATATTGAACTATCGAAATCAAATATATATATGGTAATTCTGGATATAGGCAAACAACTTTGACCTGTCGGCTTGACCTTTAATTTAATTATTTATCACGGACCAAGTACATCTGTGTATAGGTAACACAGGTGTTTATTCTGTATACATTATGAGATATACTAACCTCATAGAGTACACCTGTGTATTGTGTATGTATTAACTTGGATCTTAACACTACCTATTCATTGGTTGGACCCTCTCATATGAATATTCCTAATGAAAGGTCAAACAGACAGGCCAATGGTGTTTACCTATACAGAGACATCAAACTTATCACCAATATTGTGATGACGGGCATAAAGTAACTTACTATTTATGAGGATTACCCGTCAGGGATTTTGGGTTGGACAACTGCGTAAATATATTTGTGACCTCAACAGTGGCTTGTTTTAAAGCTGCTACCTTGATGAGGCCCGTGTCAGATTCAGACCAGTACAAGTCGTCTGCTATCCAGTCGTAAAACAGTCCTGAAAATGACGCAATAAAACTAATAACATATTTAATATATGCAAGTTAAAGAGTCGTGCGATCTACAATACAGACTTGTCGAGGGTTTAACACTTAGCTAACGAAGTAGATTCGAAGTTCGACTGTCGAATGTCGAAGTGACCGAAAAAGTACCGAATGATATATAGATAACTTCTATCGAGATATAGCTATCGCAGGGTCGAGATGAGTTGTCGATTCGACACTAATTCCATAAAACGGAATACTTAAGTTACCATGTTACCATAGTTATGGAGTAAAATGACGTATCGCCGGCCATGCCCACAATGTTCCGTCAAATGGCCGGATGCTTGATTTACACGCAAAAAGAATGAAAACTCGGCCTGAATAGCGCCATTTAATGACGTCACTGACACTAGTACCTCATTAGTTGCCGTGATGCTGCTTTGGTACCATGATGGCGGCCAATGTCGGAACATTGTGGGCGTGGTCGGCGAAACGTCAATTGTAGTTAGTTAAACACCTAGATGCTTAATATTTTAGTTAGGACAATGTTTGAAACCGTTGCAATGAGAGAGAGAGAGAGATTAATTTACTTACCAGTAACATTATTTCCAGTATGTGTTATCAGCCTTGTGGTATTCGATAGAAGATCGTATGTTTGGAGCATTTTTCCAGTCGCATTCCAGAAGTGAATCTTACCCTCGTTACTATCAGCTTGTAAGTAAGAAGTACCGTTACCAAGGTTCGCTTCAATACATTCAGGTTGGATTTTGGCACCAGTTATTGATGTTATGTGCAAAATACACATACCTGTCCCGTTTGTAAATACTAAACCTTTTCCAGAGATACCATGTTTTGCTGAAAAAGAAATATAGTGTATTTTTTTAAAATATGTTAACATCTATGATGTTTTTGATACTTTGATATATTCCCTGTACATAATCCGATTGGCTTAATTACCTAAACATGTGAACGTATCGCCCAGTACATACTGACCAATACACGTGAAGTTATTGCCCTGCGCATACTGACCTATATACGTAAAGTTATTGCCCTGCACATACTGACCTATACACGTGAAATTATCGCCCTGTACATACTGACCTACATGTATACATGTGAAGTCACCGCACTGTACATACTGACCGATACAAGTGAAGTTATCGCCCTATACATACTGACCTATGCAAATGCAGTTATCGCCCAGTATATATTGACCTATACACGTGATGTTATCGCCCTGTATATACTAAGTTACCACCCTGTACATACTGACCTATTCACGTGAAGTTATCGCCCTGTACATACTGATCTATACACGTGATGTTATGTAGCCCTTTCCTAAACACGTAAAGTTATGGCCCTGTAAATACTGGTCTACATACTGACCGATACACGTGATGTTATCGCCCTGTACATACTGACCTATACAAGTGATGTTGTCATCCTGCAGATCAAATCCTTCTTTGCAAACACATCGAGCTTCTGTTGGCATGTTAACACAGAAGTGTGTACAATTCATCTCCGAGCAATAATCTAAAAACCGAAAATGCAATATTTTAGCACATAAAATGGTTGCAAGTTTAACAAGTTATAATGGTATATTATACAAGACTTGTAGAGATATATGCTTCACAAAACCTTTGTATGGTTTGCATAACAAATGCATTATAAGTCGTATATATATATTACAGTATTCAGATCTTGTTTATCTTGTTTTACAAGAACTTGAGTATGTTTGACAAGGATTTATACATGTTTTAAGCCTTGTACAAGGACTTGTACATGTTTTATAAGACAATATGTTTGACCAGGACTTGTATATGTTTGATAGGGACTTGTATATGTTTCATAAGACAACATGTTTGACAAGGACTTGTATATGTTTGACAAGGACTTATATGTTTTATAAGACAACATGTTTGACAAGGACTTGTATATGTTTGACAAGGACTTGTATATGTTTCATAAGACAACATGTTTGACAAGGACTTGTATATGTTTGACAAGGACTTGTATATGTTTGACAAGGACTTATATAGTTTTATAAGACAACCTGTTTGACAAGGACTTATATATGTTTATAAGACAACCTGTTTGACAAGGGCTTGTATATGTTTTACAAGACAACATGTTTGACAAGGACTTGTATATGTTTTATAAGACAACATGTTTGACAAGGACTTATAATGTTTCATAAGACAACCTGTATGACAAGGACTTGTATATGTTTGACAAAGACTTATAGATGTTTTATAAGACAACCTGTTTGGCAAGGACTTGCATATGTTTGAAAAGGACTTATATATATTTTATAAGACAACCTGTTTGACAAGGGCTTGTATATGTTTTATAAGACAACATGTTTGACAAGGACTTGTATATGTTTGACAGGGGCTTGTATATGTTTGACAAGGACTTGTATATGTTTGTCAAGAACTTTTATATGTTTGACAACGACCTACATATGTTTGACAAGGACTAGTATGTGTATGTCATTGACTTTTATATGTTTGTCAAGGACTTTTATATGTTTAACAAAGACTTGCATATGTTTGAGAAGGACTTGTATATATTTTACGCGGACTTGTGTATGTTTAACAAAGGATTTGCATTTCCTTAAGAAGATGTGTCTTTGTTTGACAAAAACTTTTCATTATCGTAGAATGATTGTATATGTTGATCAAAACTTGAACATATTTTAAAAAGGCTTGTTTATGTTTGGCGAAACTGAATATGTTTCACAAAACTACAATATTTTTTTACAAAATAGATGTTTTACAAGACTTTTTAATATGATTTTACAAAATCGGTGCAATAGGATTTTTACAAAATCGATGCTTGTTTACAAGATCGGGGCTTGTTTTATAAGGTCGGTGTTTGTTTGAAAATACATATTTAAAATTTTTAAAACAAATTGCATTGTCAAATTGTCATGTATTCAATAATTAAATGGAAAAAATGGTTTAAGAAAGCTGCAAAAGGCGTGCTAATATATTGTAATTATTGAAAGTTTGAGGTACCTTAGAACATAATATCCACGCAATTGATTGTCAATAATTATTCTATTTTAGGTACTTGCCTGTAACATTTGTTGATTGCGTACTTTTATCAAAGACACAGATACCCCATGGATTACTGTACAAAGTATCACTTAACACCTTCTTCCCAGTGGTCGAGTAACACAGCGTTCTCCGATACCGCTGGTCCACAACACATAGATAATCCTAAATCAAATAAATAAATAAATCAATAAATACAAAATGAAATAAATAAGGAAAGAAATATTATGGAAAATAAACAAATAACTTAATACTGAAAATTTGGTACAATGGGTATCCATCAAGTGAATTTCGCCTTAGTACCATGTGATCAGTTCACGCTTGTGTCGAATGTTTTTTTGGTTTTTTTGGAAAAAAACTTTTAAATCGCAAATAGATTCCCTTTATTACGTTAAATAAATAAATAAATAAATAAATAAATAAATAAAGAAACTAATGCTGAAAATTTGATACAAAGGGTATTCATCAAGTGAATTTTAATTTCCCAGTGCAGCACGTGATCAATTCACGTTTGTGTTGAACGTTTTTGGGAAAAAAATTACGTCGCATTTCCCCTAATTGCAATTACGTAAAAAATTATGTTTATAAATAAATAAATAAATAAATAAATAAAAGATACTGATAATTTGGTACAAGGGATATTCGTCAAGTGGATTTCGCCAGTGAACTACTTGATCAATTCACGTTAAACAAAAACCCATGTCTACAAGTTGGTATGCGTTTAGTCTGACCAGAACGGCCCTATTGTATCCGTGTTGTAAATAAATAACAATAAACAAATAAATAAATAAATGTAATACAATGTAAAATAAAGCAAAAAATTTAAAATAAATAAAAAATAAATAAATAAATAAATAAATAAAAAGGGGAATTATCTTATAAAACGTCATGTCGACAAGTTGGTATGTGTTTAGTAGGACCACAATGGTTCTATTGTATATCCGTTATGTAAATAAATTGCAATAAACAAACAAACAAATATAATAAATAAAGCAGAAAAATGAAATAAAATAAAATAAAATAAAATAAAATAAAATAAAATAAAATAAAATAAAATAAATAAATACATAAATAAATAAATAAATAAATAAATAAATAAATAAAAAGGGGAATTACCTTATAAAACGCCATGTCTACAAGTTGGTATGTGTTCAGTCTGACCAGAACAGTTCTATTGTATCCACCATATTGTACCGCCTCTAAGGTTTGTCTGAGGTAGTCGGTGAAGTATAACATTTGACCTTCTGGATCCACGGCTAATGCTATGATAAACTTCATATTCCCAGATAACATTACAGTCCTGTTCTCTCCCAGAAGGTTTGACCATTCTATTCTGGCCGACGGCTGGGTGTCAGACCAAAATAACAACCTAAAAATAAGAAAAGATCAGTATTGATAAATTGATTCATTGAATAGGGTGTCAATCAAAGTCAAGAATTTTTCGCTTATATCGGGACATTACACCAGTTTTAGGTAAAGTGGTAAACAATTTGACATTTGCAAAAGTATATGGAGGGTTGTTAAGCATGTCACCCTCACCGTGACTTGTGGCATCGACCGTGACTTGTGGCATCGATTGTTTAGGTCTTTTTAGAAGAACCCCGTAGCTTGCATTTCAACTTGTCTAGTGCTTGGCCGAAAAAGGGCCACTGCCTTTTTTCAAGCCTTGGTCAGATGCAGCAATGTTTCGAAACTCGACTTCCAAGTTCGAAGCGATCACTTTAACCTCTGAGCTAGCGTAGAAAACTAAGTAAATATAATTGAAACACTGGAAGTAGGACCGGTTGCTCTGGTCTTGTCCATTATGACCCCTATGACATCAGTTCTACATTGGACACTGTGGCACATATGGTGAAACATTAAAACTTACCCTGCTTTTGGATCAATGGCCAGCGCTACTGGAACAGACACGCCTTCTTCTACCACGGCTCTGAACATCAGGCTGTCATTGGTTGACACCGGCATCATAGATATCCAATTATGGTATCTGTCAGTCCAATATATATTTCGTGAAATCCAATCAAACACTATACTTCCAATAGCTATGGATATCCCTTCGTGGAGACGAGTAAACGCCATTTTGGAATTATTAAACCAGACATTGACGTGATCCAGTCTATATATGGATTTAAACTGGACATCTAGCAAATAAAGCGAACCATTTTGTGGATCTGCCGCCAGACTTGTTATATAACTATAACGTAGACTAACTTGTTTGGAAGGAACAGTAGCCATATTTACCATGCTCTCAACATCACCCTGGTACGCTTTGATTCTCCCATCATAAGGCGAATAGGTAGACACCATAAACCCATTATTTGCACCTGAAAAAGGTTATACATAATTAGTGTTGAGATGAAAAATTGCGTTTAATGTCCAAGTCAAAAAAATTTCACTTATATCGAGACGTCGCAAGTTATAGGCAAAGGTGCAAAAACTTTGCCTGTGCATTACGCTTATGTCATTATACATCAGGGTTCTTAATCGTGTCACGATAGGACGCCTATCATGACACGGGGCTTCCTTACTTTTAAAGTTTCCATTCAAAAGAACCGTGACTTTCATTTCGTTATGCCGACTGCTTGGCAAAATACAGTCACTACCCACTTTCAAGTCTTGGGTCAGGCCTGGTCACGATTTAAACCCACGACATCCCCACTTACGGAGCAAGCACTCTACCAACTAAGCTCCCGTAGTGGCAATACATTATTACATATGATACTGATATAATGAATGAAGAAGTTAAGTTTTGTTTTACAATATTTGTCCAAGCACCACTGATGAG